>VZTR01033191.1:5188-55768 GCA_013400775.1 Chaetops frenatus | reverse complement strand
TGTTAAGCATTTGTAGAAATTCCTGAGAACCGCAGTTATTACTAAGGTTGTGTTTGTGTACAGACATTATTTGCATTTGAAAACTCTAACATTTGTCTATAATATTGTGTTACAGTTTGAATTCAGGATAAATAAAGAACAGTCATCTTTCCACAATAGACTTCTGCAGCATGATCTGGAAAAAAACTACTCAGGAAGACAAGGTAATATTCGATGGGGTTTGGTTTGTTTGTCTTTTGTATCTCTTTTATTATTTCAAAAGTAAGGAAAAAGTGTATCGTGATTAGAAAATGTAAGAGTGACAGTGTTTCCTACTTGGCTACAGTAATTTAAAGTAATTACTGTTGCAGCATGTCCTGAACCCACTATCCTACTGCCTGGCTTTTTTTCATCCTTTTTTTTTTCCCCCCCTCATGTAAGTGCATTTTTTTATTCTACCTACAAAGCCACAACCTATCACCATGCCCTACTGTACTTTCCCTCAATATCCACACAATTCTCTAATGTAACAATTTATTGGATGTTTAACATTTTATTATATTTACACAAAATTAGTTTCTAATTTAGAACTGTGGTATTAGGAGGTAGCTTTTCTATTGTGCTTGTGTGCTCTTGGTTTGCAAAGAAAGATATTGGTGATTTCACTGCTAACTGTGGTGAGGACTGGAAGAGACTTGAAACACATTTCTTCCCATGATGCTGCTGCTTGTCTGTGACTGGTGTGACTAGAAGATCAGTGTAGTTATGGCAACTCTTTATTCATTCTGGTAAAAAATTAAGGCCAGCAGCCATTCAGAATGGGTTGAATTTTAGGGATTTTATACAACTTATGGAGTAAATGTAAGTCTGCAGTTTTGTTTTGTTTCCTGCTCAGGAGACCAAAGAGTATTAAGTCCTGTGGTGTGTAATAAGCAGCTCTATCTCCCAGTACCATCCAGTCTGACAGAGCTTTCTGGTTTGGAGCTTGCAGAGTACAGGTTCTTTATCAGAACTTTGTGAGACTTCTATTCACCCATCTACAAAATCCAGAGCCTGACAAAGCAGCCACATTTTTAGTTCCCAGCTGCAGGTAACAGCGCAGACTTCTCACGAGTCTGTCTCTTTTACTGGGCACCTTACCAAAGGTGTTTCCTAGTGTTCCCTTGGGTGTTAAGAGAGGTCAGGAAACCACTAGTAATGTTTTTTTGAAAATACAATACAGGCATTTAAATGAATGCTTTTTATGAATCTTTCTTTAACTAAGGAGCAGCAGTAGGGATCTTTTACATGTCTTTAGGAGGATGGCAGTAGAAAAAAAATTCACTTTACTGCCATCCTGTGATGTTTCAGACTGATTTTTAAGTTTCTGGTCTTATGTTTATTGGCTTAAAAACCTGTGACATGACTGAAGTAAGATTTTTGCAACAATGCTAATTGATTTTAAATTTTTTTTTTTAAACAGTTTTGTTTCTGAAGGATGCATAGAGAGTGTTGTTTGAGTAGCTAATGATAAAACATTCAAGAGTAGCACTAAAAAGATTCTAAATTGATGGACAAATTGTTTTACTCACACAGATACCTAATAGTATAATTCAGACAACAATGGACTCACTTGCTATAGTAGTGAAACAGTTGTCTTGTTTATTAAAGAATTCATGTTTTTCCTGGTAACATACTAGATTTATTTGAAGGAAGAGGAAAAAAAAGGGCACACACATTAAAGTCAAACCTACATTTTGCAGTAGTGTGCCTGCACAATGATCTGTTTTTGACCAATATTTTTCAGTGGATCATTTTCTGAATATTCCAAAGTTCCCAGAATTCATTTGTTGATTAATTTTGCAGGTATTTTTAGACATCCTCCCTTTTTTCCTCTTATATTAATGAAATGCATAAAGATGAATACCTTTATAAATATGTTTTCAAGGGCTGCCTGTTTCTTGATAATGGATCGGGATACCAACGATCATTAGGTATTGTGTGCACTTACCTTGAAAGACTTTGCATTTGTTTGTGGCTTGGTGGGACAGTTTCAATACTTTGGTGCTTTATTTTCTAGTCCTGTCAACATCTATTTGATCAGTGTCTTTAAATTTATCTTAAGTTGGGTAATAGCTCCTTTAAGTTCAGATACTGAAACTGTGAAACAATTTTACAATCTTATGTTAAAATGTCATTGGGTAATTCTAATCAAAATAAAGGCATTTACAAAATATCTGCTTACAACAAATTGTTAAAAAAAATCTCAAAGACATGGATGTACTTTGGAAGGAGGATGTAGAGGGATATAGTAGTAAACAAATATTAGCAGAAAAGAAAATTGATAAATCATAGTACTGAGTGGAGGCAAAAAGCACTTTCATGCTTTACTTTTTATAAGAAAAAAAATTTTGCTTTTTTTTAACCTGTAGTTTATGACATACATCTACAGAGAAGTAGTTCATATATTCTCTGTATGGTTTTCCAATAGATAACACGAATTATGGGAGCAGTTCATCAATAACATTTCCTGTATTGCAACGTACTGCTGAAGAAAAAATACTGAACTCAGATAGACTTACCCTGGAAAGGTGAGAGGGGTGCCAGAGCCTCTGACCCTGGTCTGAGGTGACCAGAGTGACCAGTGCCTCACTGATGGCTGCAGTCAATGTTGGGTTTTGTGTGTGTGTGTGTGTTTTTGAGAGAAGAGCTGTGACCCATGGAGAGTGCCCCTGTGATGAATATATCCATGCAGCAGTCACCTAAGGCAGGCAGATATCTGACCTGAACAGGCTGTTCATGTCATAGCTGAAGAAAAATGTCACAAATTCTGAGGCTGCATCTGTTGGAATTTTAGTGTGGTCACAACACGCAACTTCCACTTAGTTTCCATTAACAAGCAAATCTCTGAAAGAAGAGGTGTTCAGAAAATTTTGGATATATTTCTGCTGTGTTTTCAGGCTAATTTTTTAATAGGTAGGAGTTTCTGCTTTATCTACAGAATTAAATTAGCAAACCTAATTAATGCTACCTTAACCAAGATAATATACTATTCTCTGTTCAGTAAGAGTGGGGGAGCAGAAGGTGGATCGCTGATTTGTTACTGACTTGTATGTTCTGTTTTTTCTTTTTTCTTCCAGGCAAAAACTGACAGTGTGCCCAATTATTGATGGGGAAGATCACCTTCGTCTTTTGAATTTCCAGCATAACTTTATAACTCGTATCCAAAATATTTCTAATCTTCACCATCTTGTTTTCTTAGATTTATATGATAATCAGATTGAAGAGATTAGTGGGGTTTCAACTTTGAGATCCCTAAGAGTCCTCCTTTTGGGAAAAAACAGGTAAAAATAATAAAACTAACTAAGGCACTCTATCTCCTATGTAACAACTGTGATTTCCCATTGTTTGTGTTACTTACAGTTTTCAATTTGTAATGTTGCTGTCATACCAGTGAGACCAGCCCTAAGATTAGCTAATCAGGCATCCCACTGAGGAAGCACACAGATTTTGTGTGCCATGCTCTTCAAAACTTCCTTTCTTAGTAAATTTAAGCAACATTTCCAAAGTACTTCATGTGTTTCCATCTAATCTTCTATTCCAATCAGTTATTAAATAGATGTTCTTAGATTCGTGTGGCATGTTCTGGAATGTCTTTTCAGATCAAATGTAGTGTTCATTGATTATTTATAACCTATAAGAAGTATTTCTGCCTCATATATTTAGCTGGCAAAAATACCAGACAGATGAGTCATGGATTTTAATGTTTATTTACTGCTTCTAGTCCTGTGGCCTTTAATTTTAATAATTTAACGTATCTATGGAATTGCTCACACATCTTAGGGTTGTGCTCTGACTTTGTAAATTTTCCTCATTTCCTTATACTCAGTAAAATGAGAACTGGTGAGCAGATTTCAGTTATGTGCAGATTATAAAGAATGTACCTCCTAATTCAGCCTTTAGTCAAAACTGACAAGTTTCAATAGTGCAGTATGTAACTAGAGCGGAGAGCTTTTGTATTAAAAATCTCACCTGTAGAAATCAATTTTGTTTATAGTAAAAGACTGGGCCATAGGAACTACAATTTAAAAGTGCTTTGAGGAATTATTTTCTTTATCATAACCACTGTGGGTGCAGTTTACCTTAGAAGTAAGGTGTTGGAGTAGTTAGGACTTGGCCTATTTGTGAGGGAGTGGTTACACGTCAGACATTTGTTAGAAACTTGTTTTCAGCTTGATCTGCCTGTGTGATCTTTGATGCTTAATACATGTGTTTAGTGTCATCAGCCAGTAGATGATGCTGTTGGGTGTATAATAGCCTAGGTTTGGAATCTGACAAAATATGACAGGACAGAGAAGTTTTAGAACAATGACGTTGTTGACTTTGATTTCTAGTGGAGCAAGTATTCCATCCTTTTCTTCTTTCTAGAACAGCCACATCTCTACCCACTGCTATTGCATTATTGACAGAAAGGAAGGTGATAGTCTTAAAGGCATACTCATTTATCTCAATTTATTTTTCATGGTTCAGAATTTTTTTATTTTTCTGTTACTCTTGGTAGTCAGGAAAAAAAAGGCTGAATTTTCTATTAGTTGGAAAATGAAAGATACTTTTAATCTAATATTAAAAATAATTTATCATAATTGAAATATTTCAGAATAAAAAAGATCTCAAATCTGGAGAACCTAAAAAACCTTGATGTTTTAGATCTTCATGGAAATCAGGTACGGTACAATAACTTGATTGCTTATGTCTGTTATGTAGACATCATGTATTTGCTGTGTCTTTTACCAAAGTATTGTTTTGTGAAAGGGAACTGGTGGCAAGTTTTGCAACTCATGAGGTCACAGAAATCAGTAAGTTAATAAAAAGTGTCATGATGTTTATTTTGAATCTTTGTACCAGTCCCTTGTATTTTCAGCACTGTACTTCAGGAAGGTTACAGTGATTAAAATGCTGAGTCAGCTGAGCATAATGGCACTCACACCTACACAACAGTAACCTACCACAAGCAGCTGTGGTGTGGTTAAAGTAACAGTCTTAGAAATAAAATATATATAAAATTTTTAGATAAAATTAATTGCTGTTTGTACTGTTGGTGGTCTGACAAAACCAGATTCTCTACATACATGTAAAAGAAAAGAAAAAGACAAGTTAGCACTGTGGGGACTTACTGTTATAAGTGATGCAATAAGTTTGTGGCTGCTTTGAATCCCATCAGAACAATGTGCTTATTGTACAGTGACAGAGGCAGTCTAGGAGCAGGTGATGGCATTGCCCTTAGAGTCTTGGCCATCTCCAAACATCTTCATTCACAAGTGTTTGTGTGAGCAGCACAATCCTTTTTGTATTGCTGTTGGAAATTTGGTGGGGGGGTTATGTTTTTGATAAAAATACTTGCAGACTAACAATGCAGCTGTGGCAGTCAGCAGGCTTTCCCAGAACAAATGAAGCATCACTAATGGAAATGAAACACATCTTGCACAATTCTTTTAAGTGATTGTGATGTAGATCTGACTTTTTTTTGCATTCAAGTATCTGTATAACTCTCTTTACATAAGCTGCACCTTTACTAGGAGTTTTGAACAATGCCCAGCTGGTTGTTGCTGCACCACCTTCATAATCATAGGCTTACTTTGATCCAGAGAGTGTAACAAATTACCCTATGTCAGGAACTAACATTAAATCTTGGAGTTTAGTAAGTTATTTTGGTTTTCAGAATGTTTTCATCGTAGTGAAGGGTACGAATGTTAGGAGATGGAGTTAATTATTTCCTTTTCTGGCAGGTTTAGTGTATTTTTCATTTAAAGACCAAATAAAGATCATGAACTTATGTTCCATAAATAAATTATCTTACTCCTCCTTTCTAGTTCAAAGATGTGCATGCTTTCCTGTTTAAGTTTTTTTTTCCCTGGCCTTGAGGAATTCAAAATTTAAAACACCAATCTGCCATCCATAGTATTAGTTATTTTTGATGACTTAATAGAGAAATGAAGGGAAGATGTTTGGGATACATCTTAGTGGACTAGTGCCTTGTTTTGAAGGCTGGGTTATGTTGTTGTTGTTTGCTTATATAACACTGAATAAGGGAGCTCCTTTATTTAAATTTGTGGGATTTTTACTTTTGGCAGCCTTCTAGTCTGTCCTAAAAGGTATTTCTTCTACATCTTAAATTTCTGAAGAACAGACTTCAACAGCAGAATTGGCTCTGAGAACTTGAAAATGTCTTTTCCCGTGTTCAAGAATGCAGCAATTTAAACAACAGATCAGTGGAATTGGAGCCAGACTTATCTGTGGTGTTCAGCAAAAGGACAGTAATCACTGAGCATTGTTAATTATGTGCGGTATCTCTTCTATGTTACCAGTGACCCCAGGTGAACACTGAATATTTAAATCCTGTGTACAAGTTATAGACAAAGTATTGGAAATACACCAGATTAACTATTATTAACACAGTAGTATAGACACATAGAATTGCATCATTCAAGGACCCTGCACATGAATTTTATTCTAGAACGCTTGAAATATAAAATGTTGGAGTAATTTCCTGTGTTCTGTTCAATTCTGTGAATCATTTTTCTTTCCAGAGGTTCAAGACATAAGCAAAATTATGCAACCTGATTTTTTTCATGCGTGAACTTCTTTTTAATCTCAGAACTTTTTAAAAAAAGATACAACTTTCATTTGTGCAATTGAATTATTGATGAGTGATTATTTCGTGCATAACAGCCTCTTTCTGAATTCTGCTTCATAGTGAGGTATTCAAAGATACAAGCAAATGAGAAAATAAATAGTGTTTTTGTTCAGTGTTTACAAGTAGACTATAACTTGTATACTTGTATACTAATTTCTTTTTGCTGTTATCAAAGTATTACTTGAAACATCAAAAAAAAAGTGATAATAGCTTGTATTATTTCTTACCTAATAGTCCATTTGAAAAGCTGTTGTACCTTCATGTGTGCAAACATAATTGAAACAGGCAATTCAGTAGAGCTAATCTTAAAGCTTAGCAAAGTGGTAAAGAGTATATCTATATGTTGCTGATGAAATCATTATCTTTGCAATAGCAGTGAATACCAGGATTAATATTCTAGACTGTGGCACTCTAGCCTGTAAGTCTAGCTGGGCAGACATCAGCAGAGGTCTGTGCTCTTCATGCCAGCTGTCTACTCTTTGGGTTGCATTTACCAGTCTCTCTCTGTTTTAGTAATGTTCTTCTAAATAGTGGTATTTTCTGTTCCTCTTGCTGTAGTAGTGTTGTATGAAATACATGTAAATGGATAGTTTAATTAGCAGTTGAATCAAAAGTAGGTTTAAGATGTTATTTAATTTTGATCTTGCTGTCTACTTGTGTATGCTTTTTAATTGAGAAATTGCTGAAAAATTTCTTATAGCAGCATATTCCAGTCACAGACTTACATGTACACGTAGCTGTGTATGGATATATGGAAATTACCCACAAAATGGGATGTTGTCCAACTGTTAAATAATGGTTATCTTACCTCTTCTGTTCCAGGAGCTGCTAGACATTTTCTGCAAGCTGGCATGGCTAGACTTGCACTGGTGTAAAGCAGCAGGAAGTTCCATGTCCATGACACCAGGCACTGTTTTAGTGCTCTGCACCTTGGCACTGTTGGCCTCTTGGAGGAGGAATGGTGTGCCTGGGCACTGGGTGCTAAAGGGGGCTTACAGTGGTACAGCAGCTGCTAATTCTAACTGACAGGGAGTTATAGATGTTGGTAGCTCTTTGCACTGCCACACCTTGTGGCTGCTGGCGTATTTTCCACAGGAAAACCTGCTGTCTTCTTTCTGCCACCCAGCATGGGTTTCACTAAGAGTACCACAGGCATGTCCCTTGTGCAGTGGCTGTCCTTCTCCCTGAGTGCAATTCTGCATAGGTGCTGGAGGACAGACCCCACACTGCTGTGAGAAATAATTATCTGCATAGAGGGCCTTGTGTGGATCATGGGAAATATTAACAGCAGGAAACAAACCCATACTGAATCACAAGAACAATAATCAATGCCTCTGTAAAATACAATGGTATTTCTAGAAATAAAAACTAAAATTAAGGATCATTAGCTATTATTGATCTTCTTGTGACTTTTTTTTTTGCTTTGTCATTATCACCTGAGCCTTTAAAATAGAGTATGAAGCATAAAAACAAGCATCTGAGAGCTGCCTGTTTACTGTAGTTCATTCTTTGTTAGGTCCCTCCATTTTCTAATCCCAGGAAGCTAATTGAGTGTCTTTGCACACAAATTAAGGCTCAACCACGCACAAAATTCCCCCATTTTGGCATACCATGATATTGTCTTGGTTTTATATGTCTTCAAGGTTGCTGCTACAGAGCAGCACAGCTGAAATAACCTGACTTCTGATGGGCTGGAAAGAAATGTTGACTGAGTTTTACTGCAGGATGGCAAGAAAGATGTTCTGAGTCTCTGAGTATCATGGTCTAGAGAAACACAGGCACGCTATTGTATGAAGCTGATAGTTCATGTATACTTTTAAAAAACGTGTGTGCCACATACATATATGTATATTTTATATCCATATAAAACACAGTGTGCTTATGTTTCTCCTATCTCTGACAGATTGCTAAAATAGAAAACATTGGTCATTTAAGTGAACTGAGAGTGTTAAACCTTGCCAGAAACCTCCTAACTGTTGTAGAAAACCTGAATGGACTGGACTCACTCACAGAGCTCAACCTCCGCCATAATCAAGTCTCTGCTATAGTAAGAAGCAAAACTCTTGTCTTTCTCTTTTTTCTTTTTCATATCTTTTTGTTTGTTTTTGACAAAATGCATGATAACTGTAACTTGTTTCAACTGTATCAGTGTTTCATATTTGTGTTTCCCCATATTGTGTTGCTTATGTTGTTCTGTTGCAATACTTAATTCTACAACATAAAGGTGAAACAAACATGTTCACTTTTCGTGTTACTTTCTTTAAATGTGATCAGGGAGACTGGACTTAGATGACCTTTAAAGGTCCCTTCCAACTCAAACTGTGCTGTGATTCTATGATGACTTGTAGTGTTTCAAATCTTGAAAGCTTATGATGTTCCTTTGGGAGGAGGGGGAAGAGATTCTGAAGAATCTTCTGAAGAGAAAAAGCTTCGTTGTTCTAACATGCAAATTTAGAGACTCTTCTTCCATACAAGTTCATGTTGTAGAAACAAGTCCTCTCAAGCCTTAAACTCCAACTTAAAAACGTTGCTGGGGCAAATGCAAAGACAACAGGTATTGATCATAAGAGCAGAGTTTTCTAATGCCAGCTTTAACCCAGCATTTTAAGTCTTCATATTCTAAAAATTAAGCTTTTCACTTGCCAATTTGAGTTGTAGTTCAGGTATGGCAAGTGGATTATTCAAATGAGAGCTTTTTAAAATAAACCAGAGTTTACTTGGGTAGCCACCTTTTTCTGGCCTGCATATTTTTTTTAGTTCCTGGTCCCCTGTTACTGCTGAGCCTTTCTTTTCTTCAGTTTCTGCTATTTGCCAAATAGGAGTGTTTTTACATCTCCAAAATAAGAAATGTCTGCTCATTGCTGATTCTGTCACTGTACCTTCCCCTGTGTCAGTGATATTACCTAGAATTCTCTTTGCTTGTAGCCTCTGCCTTTTCAGTCCTCTCAGGTGCAATGTGTACTTTCTGCTTGCTTTCTGCTGTCACAAGTGTAGAGTCAGCATGAAATTTAAATTAGTGACTTACAGACTTGGACTGTGTGCTGAATCTCAATGTTTTAGTGTTTCCTGGCAGAGACAGTCTTTCAGAAGATTATGTTCTCTTCAGGCAAATATTTATCTACTTGTTGGCCTGTGGGGATTTTTAACTCTTGTTGGTATATTTTTGGGTTTTTACTCTGTTTAAATTCTGATGAAATACACTTTTGTGAGTGTGGATTTTTTGTTCTTCATTGAATGGTAACTTTAGCAAGTACAGCACTAACTGTATTTAAGTCTTGGACACATTATACTGTCTAAAACTAAGTAAATATGACTCCTAAAAGAAAATCTTTTTTCTTATGTTAATGATAGGTGTTCTTTTTCTGTGTGTACAATGATGTACATGTGTTTCTTTACTTATATTTGTTTTATTTTTTTTAAATGAAAGCTACATTCTTTTTGTATGGAAATTCAGATTCTGCTGCAATAGGAAATTACTGAAAATGCAGAAATATGGAAAGAAATGTATAATTCTATGGAAAGAATATCCAGGATAGTTTATTTCTGGAGCACTCAGGTAGCTTAGGGAGGAGGGCTATATTTCTTTAAGATGAAGTTTAAGTTCGTGTGGTTGGCTGTGCAGGTGGAGGAGATGTTTTAATCATGATATTGTTATGATGTAGCACTTAACTGCAAAATATTCACATGTAAGCTCATGGCAAGAATTTGGTTACTGTGCTTTAGTTACTCAGTTGCTGTGACAACACTCATTATGAATCAAGCTTTTTAAACTTGATTATTCCTTCAAATGAAAGATTCTAAACTCAATTTTAAAAAGTTTGCTATTCTAAAATAATTAATAAGATTAATCTGATTTAAATAACTGCATTTTTTGGTGAATCTTCCTTGTTTTTCACATACCTCCCTTTGACCTAAGTGTATTATTCTTGTGTAGGAAAGATAATGATCTCATTTGTCAAACAAAATTAGGTTCCATACTGAACTCTCTGCCCATTGAAGTTTACTGTATTGAACAACTAAAGTTATCTAACTGGGTTGTAGTTGGTTTGAAGAATTAAATCTGCAATCGTCCTTTACAATCCACTGGCCTTGGACTACCAGTTTAGGGACTGTTTTTTGTATTTGAGCTTTTCACTACAGGCTGAAAATCCTTGAATCATGAGTAGTTATTTTTGTAAGGATAAACTGCAGTTGATTCAAAGCTGTAGGATTTACAGAGGCAGTCCTGGGGCTTGGTTTATAGCAGAAACATCTTACACAATTGAAGTCTATTCAGAGAGCCTGACTATTCAGGGGAATAGCAAACAGAATAAATGATTACAAAGAGTCTCATATGGCATCAAAAGCACAGATCTCTATATTCCTTAAGTTATGAAATATCTATTTATTTTCCATCCAGTTGTTAGTTAGACCACCTCTCTAACAGAGACCCTATATTTTTCTTTGAAAGACTAACCTGCTTGTTTGCTTTGAGGTATTAAAATTTTAGCATTATGGGTTTTGTCATCTGCAGCTTGATCTTGAACTTGAAGGAGGACTGGTCAAAGTGTTCACCCTCTTTTCAGGAAAGAACTCCTGCCTCTGTCCACCTCACCATGAGACTTTGTATCAAAGCTGAAGTAGCTGGAGGTTTTTGTGTTTTTACTTTAACAACCCTATCTAGTGTTTCCTGCCACCCTTATGAGACTTGCAACAAGACAGCAACACATGCTAGGAAATTTGTGTTGAGGGGTAATTACTTTGTATTTCCCAGTGATTACTTGAAATCACTGCTGCTTAAGCATTACTGTGCACAACCCTGCAATGCCTGTCTTCATGTGTGTATCCACCTGTATCATGTGTGCCCACCCTTTTAGGCATCAACACCAAGTAGCCTCAGGGACAGAGGGGGTACCCAAATGTAACTCTGTTGTGAACTCCATCTTTCCATGGTCTGTCTGATCTGGGAGGACTCAGAACAGCTCTGAGCCAGGAGTTTGGCAACTACAGACTTGATCACATAAGCCCTGCTCACTGTATCCAGCAGTGACTCTCAGCAGCTCTGCCAGCTTAGATTTAGTGTTTCATTAATAGGAGCTACAGGGTTTGCTTGAGCTGCCTTTATTTACCTGTTTGGAATGAACTGATCTGGACTGCTATGTAGACATGTCAGAAATCTGATGAAGGGTTGTAGGCTAAAATCAAGACACTGAGCTCTGATGCTCCTTTCCCAGGTTTCAAGTTGGAGTATGGCCATTGTTAGGGTAAGGAGATGCAGACTTAGAACTGAGAGGTGAGGTATGCAGTCTGAATGGCTTGTGAATCCCTGCAGACTGTGCTGCCTGTCTAATAGGGATTTATATTTCATAAATGAAGTTTGATCTTACTTGTTATGTTTGATCTTACTAATGTTTGAGCTATTTGCTATTTAGAGGTTTTCTGCAAAGGCATTTAGTGGCAATATTAAATTTACAGTTTCTTAATCTGTAAATTCAAATTCATGCCTTCTTCTGAATATTAATTGTAAAGGTTGTAAAGGTGACAGAGTCCTTCAGATTATTCTCTGGAGAGTCACTGCTGTTTGGCAGTGCTAATTGTACTGCTGTATTGCACTTCAAAAACCGTATTTNTTTTTTTAAAGGCGTGTTTATCCTGCAGCTTAAATGCTGAGACAGCACCTTGGCTTATTTCCCAAAAGCCTGTTCAGAAAGCAGCAGCAGCCGTATCCTCCTTTTCTTTAACATCATTTGCTTTGCCAGTGATGCAGTGTGTTCTGCAGAGTGGGATCTGCACTGAAACACTCCCTTGCAGTCTGCATTAGGGAGAGATGGAGCTGCACGTTCAACAGAAATCAATGTTGCAGCAAGGTTACAGCATTTAGAAATGAAAGCATTTCATCAGGCCAAGTAAAGAGGCTCCAAAGCCACTTTCAGCTGCTGAATTTATGCCTATCTTTTCTTTCTAGAAAGATGTGGATACTTTGCCCTGTCTCCAGCGTCTCTTCCTCAGCTTCAATAATATATCTAGGTAAGGGGAATAGTAGTTTTCTTCCTATCAGTAATTTGAAGTGTCCTACTGGAGCTGTATTTAATGAAAATTTGAATTCAAACACTGTAAGTACAGATCCTTTTTTCCTTCCCTAACATATCAGACAAAAACACAATCAAACCATTGTGTATTTTCTGCTTTAAGTATGGAAATTCTTGAAACCCCTTGCATTTAAATGCAGTTTTACTATGAGTATTCTACCAAGAAACATATTTTTAATTAATTACCATACTGTTTATAGTGGTCAAAATCAAAAGTGGATTTGTAAATACTTTGTTTTGCTGTTAACCTAGTTGTCTGTTAAAGCAGCATTATGCAAGGTACAAATTATATTTAACATTCCATCACTGTGTTTCTGGAGTGATGCGAACTGCTGAGTCAGATTCTGCTTGCTATGGGTAAATTATTTCATGCTTGTATTTTACTTGTCTGTGTATTAGTAAAGTCTGAAAGGTATATTCATGGTTCCCTTTCAGGCCAGATGGCAGAAGCAAAATAGCTTAACTCACAAAGCTGGGCTTCTATAGTTTCAAGTAACTAAGAGCATTTTGTTATAAATAGAAATGCTTGTCTTCTGTGCCTTTTCATATTAATGCATTTTTGAAGTCTGCCTTTATACTTGTGCCAGTATTTAAAAAAAAAGCCAAGTGCCTGCATTATCTTAAGTTTGGTATGTCCTTTTTTTAATCCCTTGATCACAGCAGCTTTCTTTGTTTAGAATCAAATAATTGAATGTGGCATAGGGGAAGAGGCTTCGTGTTCTAATTACTGGAAATGCTGTGCTATTCTTGTGGTGTCTGCTTTCTCTGTAAAATGTACTTAGTATGAGCTTTTATTGTAGTAGCTACTCAAACATTTTATATTGACCTGCATTATGTTTTTTGCAGACAGCTCCAACCTACTTGTCTGTGGTCCTTAGGTTCTTAAAGTACAAATGCAGTACATCTTAAATACTCATGGCTATTAAACACTTAAAAAGAATTCAGAGATGACCTGCTGGAGTTTTTCTTATGCTCTTCCCCTAGTTAATTTGCTAGTCTTTTTATTTTATGTTTTAAAACAGTATAGTGAAGAGAGGGTTAGCATTTTGCTTCTACTGAATCATTTCCAGAATTGAGACTTGCCTTTTGTTTCTGGCTTTCTAAAAAAAGTCTCAGGTTGGCAAGAGCAAGGAAGGGACTGCAGCAGCTTGGCTCCCTCGCTGTCAGGGAGCATCACTGCAGTCAGGGAAATTGCTGTGTCTATTTAAAGACTTGGTGTATTTTGTGTAGCTTTCTGACTGCTTTCTCATATTGTTTTATGCAAATTTGTGTTATTTTTACAGTGCTCAAAGAAGGAAAAATGTTTTGGATTTTCTGTGAGGTTTTGATAGATTTCTCAAAGTTTGTGATTTGTGGCTTGCTTCTTGGTGCTATATCAAAATTTTAGTCATTTATTCATGGGGGCTTTATTTGGCCTATTGCTAGGTCTAGTCTTAGGTTTCATGTAAGCTACAAATACTTACCTAGAATATATGTGGAAATAATTTAGTTTTAATTTGGTACAGATATAGAAAAATCTTAATGTTAAACAAAAGATATTGCTCTTCTATAAATTTTATATACACATGTGGGTTGGATGAATAACTTTAACTATTTACCAGTCGTTATTTTAAAACCTACAAATGAAAAATTTCTTTTGATGACATTTAGCTTAGATTTTTAAAAATAATAAGCGTTTTCTACATGTAGCAGTTCTGAAGGCTAAAACCCCCTGTAATTCCTTATTTAGAGTTATGTAGTAGATATGTTCTCTACCAGGAAAGTGATTAAATATTACAAGTATGTTCTTGACCATCTGTGTTCTGATGCTTGGCTTGATACTCTTTGAAGTGACTGCAGAAGTTCTATGCAACCATCACATCAGTGAACTGCTGTGCTCTGACTGGTCCTACAGCCTTTTAAGTGGTTTTGTGTGCTTTTGATTCACTTACCCAGGTCTACTCTGGGCCATAGGGTAATTTGAAAAATTATTTTTCCTAAAAACAGCTGTGTCTGTACAACTGAATTTTGTTTGACAAGCAAACTGGTTCACAAATACTCTAATTAATTTATCCGTAGGTGAATTTCCCCTGCAAATAAAAACAAACAACAAAATTGCTAGAACTGGAGTATATTTCTTATAATTTCACTGCAATATTTTATTAATGTTCATTTTTAAAAATAGCATTTGAGGCAATGCTTTCATGGAAAGATTTTCTTGTTTCTATTTTTGTGTCAGTGAAAATCCTTGAGTCTTAAATTGACACATACTGACATATTGAATTAATATTTCGGTAGAAGATCAGGAGTGCTATTAAAAATTGTCACAATTTTAGGCATGAGGATCTACCACAGGTTTTATCACTGTGGTCTTTTTACCTCTTGCTTCAGAGGAGGGCTCAGAATGCTGCTGCTTCTCTGCAGAACTTTTAGTAAAAAAGGATATATTGGCAAGAAAATGTAAGCTAAAACTGAATTTGATGCTGATAGGAAATAAAGGAAGTCCTGTTTCTGGCTTCAGCCCAAAAGATCTTAGCAGTTACACACTGAAGGTGTTCATACCTGATGGCTGAAGGCAATAATCTATATATAGAACTGGTTATAAAGAAGTGGGAGAAATTCCATTTTTAATTTATCATGTGGCACAGGGAAGAGGTTGCAGTAACATTTGTAGTAAAGATTTGCCACAGAGATTCAGAAGGAGAGTTATTGTTCATATTTGAGCATGTGAAACCAGGGAAGACCATTTTTTAATCTTGGAAACAAAGTAACATATTTTCACTGTTACAGTGCTGTCCAGGTCAGCATTATGTTGGCTTTTTCATTTAGTCTAGCCGTATGGAAAAAGTTGGATACAAGCTCATGTAATTCTTGTTCTTCATTTGGTTGCTGAACTAGAAACCTGAGAGAAGCAATGTTCTTAGCCTAATAAAAACAAGAAAGTACCTTTTTACTCAGCAAGATGAAAATTTATAAATGCATTGTTAAATGCTTGAGCAAAAGCAGGTAAGGAGGAATGAAAAGTTGATGGTGGTTACATGTGTTTTCCTAGGTAGTGTAGTAGTTAGAAACATGGAAAAACACAGGTTTTCTTCTTTGACTATTTTTTGAACATATGGTTCCCTCTCAGGTGTTCTCTCAGACTGTGGTAAGTATGTTGCCTTCCTTCTCTATTCCAGAGCTTTCCCCCTTTGTGGAACATGCTTTTAAATATTGATGCAAATGCTTAGAGAAGGAACAATTGTCTCCATAAAGAAGCAGGTTAAAACAGAAGACAAATATTCCTGTGTCCTGTGAGTGTGTATCACTGGTGCAGGTTGAGATCCAGAGTGCTCTGCTGTTTAGTAATTGCCACATTCTGATATGAGGCACGAGAAGGGGCTTTGTGTCCCTTTGGCAGAGGGGAGAACTGGATGCAGGACTTGGAGCATGCACACAAGATGGAAAACTGATCTATTCTGAAAAGATTTCCAGGAAATGCTTTTTGATAATTTAGCCCAAATTTGTGACTTATTTCTGTGTTGCTGAAATTACAATTTTAGCAAAGATAATTTATGTCAGAAGAAGAACAAGAACAAGAGGTGGTTGTGTCCTGCAAGAGAAGGTCTTTTGGAAAGAGAATCAGACATTCCACTCGAGAAGATTGGCTGAGGCAGTCTGACACAGCACCATCCAGAGCTGCTTTGTATTTCCTGAGCAGATTAAAGGCTCCTTTGTGGTGAGCAGAGGCTGCAGAGAGAGCCTTGGGATGTGGCCTGTGATTCCTGTTGAGTGGTCACCACTGGGCTCTGTCCCAGCAGTCTGCATGCTGGGAAGCTGACAGAAGCTTGGTTGTAAACTGTCCAATCTGTTTGGGAATGTAGCACATTAAAGCTTTACTTGGTTTAGGATTGGGATACCAGTGTGACAAGTACAGTATATAAAGTTTTCTACATGGAATTTCTAAAGCTCTGGGTTTTTAGATGAGTATACAAAAATGTGAAAACAGATTTTTGCACTACTGTTGCTTCCTAAAATTGAGCTGCTAATAGGGCAGCTAAAAGCAGGATAAAGCAAACACATCTGTTTTTAGGTCCAGAATGAATGTTCTGGCATGCTGAATCAGTGAGAATTTCAAAGCACAGCAGTATGTGTAAGTGGAAGGTCTTGAACACACACTAGCAAGCTTTCAACTTTTCTGTCATTTCCTGAAGAAATTGTTCTATTAAAAATCTTTAAATGATATGTAATGAAAGAAGTACTGTTTGGTTAAATGTTTAGTGGTCGATACTTGGAATAAATATGTTTAATGCTTTTAAATATACTTGCACTTAAAAATAATTTTGAAGACCAAAGATTTTCATATTTTTCAAGCAAAATGTGTTCTAGCTCAATAGAAATTTAGATTTTGGACTTTTTTGTTCAAACACATTTGAGTTTGCCTTACTAACTTCTATGCCATTTGGGAAGATTATCTTTTATTTTTAGGACATATTGAGTAAGTATTTTAAGTAATAGATCAGCCTGATCTTTCAAAAAATGTACTTCCATAAGCTGTTTTCTGGAAAGGAAACAGGATCATAAAAAGAAGCAGAAAACAGTAATTGAGCTTTAACTATATGTACAAAACAGCCAATTCTTCAGATATCAGAAGAACTTTAACTGTCTTTGTCACAATCTACCCATAGTTCATTTTCCATTGGTTTTTAGGTTGTTTTCATGCACTAAGCACAAAGGCAGTAACATCTTCCTCTTTACTGTCACTTTTCTGCTGTGCCCCTTGAGTGTACAGTGCAGGAGCTACTTGAATGCTGCACCAATTGCACGAAAATAGCTATTGCAACTTTATTCAACGGCAGTCTTTGAAATGAGCATCTGTCCTGCATATGACTTCTGATCACTAAGTTCAGGGCATACTTAAGGTTTGACTTGACTTACAGCAGACTTGACTTTTGAAGGCCAAAGGACATAAGGATGGGTGCAGTTTCATACATTCATACATTGTAAACATGTTAGGGAGTCTTATTTATTACCATAACTGTTCAGCTTTTTAAAATTAAAATCCAGTCAAATAATTCTGTGTTATTTGAAAATTTTAAACATCTGAGCTGCATGCTTTTCACATTTCATTTTCAATGAAAGAAACACTATAGAGGTTATAGATCTCTAAATGCACTTTACACAGGTCAGTTATTTGTTGTTGGGTAACCAAATCTGATGTTGTCTTAGAAGCCAGCAAGTTAGAGTTTGTAGACTCAACTCAGAGCAATGGACTAATCTGTTTTGAAGACTATGATGCTTTTATAGTTGTTTTATTTCCAGTGTTAATGATGATGCAGAAACCTAGGATTTTTCTGTGATAGTTGTGGCTGGCTTTCTTTCCTTGTACTTTCTAGGTTTTTCATTCTGCATTTGATGGCAAATACACCTATTATATTTCTGAATATGAATTTGTATGTATCATATTTTACCAGGGAGTTAGATGAGATACTCCTATATTTCTCCTTATTCTGCATCTCTTTTTACCTGTATGTGAAGGGACTTAAAAGTTTACCAGCAGCAGCTGCTGGTTTTTCAGAATACTTGTATTTATCATATGCATTATTGATGGGCGGAAGTGTTTCAGTACAGTTAAATATTTATGTTCTGTCCTTAAGAAATAAAATCTTCCATCTCAAAATTATTCCTACTCCATGACATTAAAACTTTAAACTCTTTTGGTTACAGTTTTGAGGATATTCTGTGCCTTGCTGATTCCTCATCCTTGTCAGATATCACCCTTGATGGCAATCCAATAGCTCAGGAGACATGGTACAAACACACTGTTCTCCATCATATGATGCAGCTCCGACAGCTAGATATGAAGAGAATCACAGTAAGAAATTTCTGTTTTCATCAAACTTAATAGATGCTTAAAATCAGAAGTGAAATGTAGGGTTTTCTGTGTATATGTGTACATTAAAAATACAATCTCCCCTTCTTAATTTAGAATGGAATTGAATGGTGTATAGACCTTACAATATTTAAAACTTTAACCCTTTTCTTTAGTTCACTATAAAGTAAGGGTTTGCATATTTGCCTCATTTAACATGTTTATTTTGAAGTGCTAAAACTCTTCAGCAGCAAATGCTGTATGTTCAGCTGCCATGTGACATGACAGAGCCTGCAGAGCTTTTGATTAGAATTTTCCTAACAGCCTTTGCTGATTTGTTGTATAGCTGAGAAGGAGCAGCTCATTTCTTCCAAAGGAGTGGTCTGTTTGCCCTAAAACTGCTGTAATTGGTATCTTTTATTTAAGAATTTAATTGATTTCTTTAATCTGCCTCCATAGGGAGATCTGGTGATCATACAGTTTGTGTGTCTGTCTGTATTTCTCCCTCTTTCTAACCTACTCTCCCTGATCATTTCTGTTCCTGCTGCTCAAGTTCAAGTAACCTTGACAAGGGAGAGAGGACTTGCAGACAACTCAGTCTCCTACAGGCTTCTTAAAACTCCACTCCAGAGCATGAATGACAATCACCAGGGTCTTACCATAATGCCACCTATTTTGTCTTTTAATACAGGAATAGTCTTGCTAATTCTTCTGTGCCTACTCAAAGGTAACGTGTAAGCATGATTTCTTACCAGAGAAGCCTGTCCAGCAGCAAGCAGCAGTGATACAGTGTTAACTTTTTGGACCAGGTGCTGATACATACACCTTCTTTTAAATGCTCATTTGCTTTGCACAAAGGCTGTACTGCATTGTAAAGTGCAGCTGATGCTTTGTCATAGAGCCAGTTAGGATGAAAAATATAACACATATGTGGAAAACATTAATTTTAAAAAGAAAGTGCCTTGGGACACGAGAGTTTTGATCCTATCATTGAAAATAGTAAATACTTGTTTATTCACAGTTAAGCTAAGCTTCAGGGGTTTTTATATTCTATGACTTCATACTGACTTAATAAATGCTAATTACTTTGCTTTTAAAAACTTGTTTTATTGGTATTATTTCAGAAACTTGAGTTGCATAAAGAAAATACCTCTCAATCTCCCCACCTTTACCCTTGTCAAGAAGGGATGGATCCTGGTGGAAAAACTGTAGAAAGAACTAAAGCTCCTTTTTAGACTCTATGAGATCTGTATGGAGGAAAAGCTGTCAGAAATGCACAGTGGTGGGAAGAATTTAATCTGTGTTTGCACCTTGTTAAATATCAGAGAATCAACCACAAAGACAAAAAGCCATAGAAAACCAGGCTTCACCAGTTGTGCTGCTCATAAACCTACTTGTAAAAATGATGTGTTTTACACTCTTTATTTGCCTTTTGGTTTTTTTTGAGCCTTTTAGCATTTTTCTCCATGTAGAGGGTGCCACATGTTTTCTCCAGTAAAAACTGTTACCCAGATAATCATATGACTTAAGAAACTGGGATTTAAAGAAAAATAACAAGTATCATGGGATTTGTGGTAAAATTAAAGAGCTGGCAGTCCCAAATCCACATATTCTGCCTAGCACTGCAACATGCTGTTGCCATCAGCTCTAAGGGTAGATCTAACCTGGTGGCAGAATGGACATGCAGTGTTGAGTGTGTGATTTGCTCTCTTGATTAGTGTAAGAAACTAAAGTAAACTCTAATTACATTTACAGGATCTTTTCTTCATCAGCCTGAAGAACATTTAGGCCATTTTGAACTGTAGCATTGCTTTGTCTTGTAACAAGCTGAGAGTTGGATGATTGTTGGGTTTTTTTTCTGACTCAGAATCCTTCACTAACTTGTTCAGAAGCTTTTGTGCTCAAAAACTGAGTTTTACATAATTGTTTGTTCTGCTTTTAACTTTTCTTTTACTAAAGGATATTTTCAAAAGTGTGTATGAGACTTGGAAGCTTTATTCATGTTTGGTTTCAAGAAGACACACACTCTTTGGTGCCAGGCTTTTACCATAGGATTCCCTGAAGGAAGGGAGCCCTGGTGCAAAAATTGGTAATAACTGTCTCTGCCTTAGGGAACTATTCAGAAACATAGAGCTGCCATGAAAACCAAAGACACTGTACTTGAAATAAAACATTTGGGCATTGTAATTGTTCTAATAGTGTTTAAGTTGGGGCAGATTTGCCCTTATGCAAGGGATTTTATTGTATTATGACAACTCTTGGACCCTGTCCTGTGTGCAAGCTGATGTTTTCTTAGGCCGCTTCATTCCTAAGCCATTTTTGAAAGTCAGATTCAAGCTCTTGAACCACTGAAGCATGGACCCAGTTGGTGAAATCAGTGGAGGTTAAGCACCTGTAATGAGCTTCACTTGTTCATTGTCCACACAAGATGATTTTCAGCTGAAAACCCAACCACTTGGTGTTGTGTATCTAAAACATCAGCTCAATGGAAAACTTTTGCTTTCTTGACGTTTGGTAGCTCAGTCTGTTAAAGGCTGGGCAGGAGGCTGCATTACCATGGCTGGACAGTCTCCTGTCAGGAACTCACAGTTACACCTTTACCTCACCTTAGCTGCAAGGACTGGAGGAGTGGATCCATGGAATGGGCTTGTGTGGAGCCTTACAGACAGAACAGGCTCAGGTTGCATTTCTGATTATTTACCTTGGTTCATTTACCATAATGGTTGTTTTTCTGGGCACTGAAGCTTTTTCACCTTGTTTTGTAGTTCGAACTTTTTCAAAAGTGGGCCTGCCCAGTGGTGCTTTCAATTTGGCTGGGACCTATTTCTTTTCTTCCACTCTTTTTTGTAATAGTAAGCAGATATTGTCTGCAGATATGTAATAAAATATTTAAATATGATTGAAATGTATACATATTCCTTACTAAGGAGTTATATAACCAGGAACATTTGCTATCCATCACATCAAACAGACCTCTTCAAGAGAATTTGCTAAGTGTATATGTATTTCTATATGTGTGTAAATATGATATATACTACAAATTTTTTTAAAATGCTGCCAGATTGAAAGACAGGCTGTGTCTTTTTAGAGGTAAAACTTTGCATTTTTCATTGAGCTTTTATATGTTTTAGAAGCTTAAAGTAAGAGGGCTGTGTTTTGATTATTTGCTAAGACATTTCATTGCTGATCAGGGAGCAGGTTCTACTGCTTTTTCCAGGATAGAGTTCATTACTGTATTCCATCACTACCATAAAGTGTTCTGAGGGTTTGTTTTTTTTTTAGGGAGGGATCCCTAATTATGTTTTTCTTTCCACTGGGAAATAAGATACTTAGGTGTGACTTAAATGGTGTCATTTGCTGCAGAGAGCTGGTTAGAAGAGCAGCGAGGAGGAGCGCTGCGCTCCCCGGCGGTCTCTGCCGTCGCCTCTCCGGCTTTGCTGGAGCTGTCCCCGCGGCAGCTGCTGCAGGGGCGCCAGGGGGCGCCCTCGGCACGGGAAAGCCCTCACGGGGGTTGGCGGGAACGGCTCCGGGGCCGATCGGAGTCACCGGCAGGATAAGGCGGGGAAAACCAACCATACAGGGCGAGAGCTCCTTTCCTAAAGAGAAGGGATGATAGTGAAAGTAGGGGTTTGTTTCCTAGCTTTTTTGGTACTCTGGGGGTTTTTTTTGTGGGTTCCTGGGGAACGTGTTTTTTAAGATTCCTTGCATGTGTTGTGTAAGATTAATCAAGAAATGTATATGGATTTGACTTCCATAAAAGTAGATGTGACCCTTGTTCTTTATTCAGAGGTTTTCTCTATCACTCTGCCTTTATGAATACTGAGTAAAGCTAGGATGTCTTTTATTTTTTGGCTGAGCTAACTTCTTTTAGTAAAGGATTAGTGTTTTTTAAATGTCTATAATTAGGATAAAGTCTTGATCAAGGAAAAAAAAGTCTTATTCAGTTAATACTCTTGTTAGAATGTAATTTGCATTAGTCGATTTTGATTTTTGTGTGGAGACTGTGTTGGTAGGGAAGGTACAGGACTGACTTCAGTGGGGGCAGGAGACCCTCCTGCATGGAAGGCAGTGTCATAAGGTACGTGTCTGGACTGGATTAAGGGAAAGCTTTGAGAAGGAAGACAGAGTAAGAAGAGATTTGTAGAAGCTGAGAGAAAACTGATTTAGGGAACTTTTATGGATGATTACCTTAAAGCTTGGGAAAAAACTACAGCAAGTTGTTTTGAAAGGGATAAAATTAATGAAGGCTAATTTTCTATTAACGCTAATTTATATTAATGCAATTTTGTTATCTAGTTCTCACCTCCCCCCAGTGTGAAACGCAACACCAGCTCAGTTAATTTGAAACTGAGTCTCTGATGAATGGCCAGATGTTTTCTGCCAAATAGAATGGATAGTTTCTGCTTCCTCTTCCTTGGTGGTAAAACTAGCTTACATTTCTCCTTGTTCTACATACCAATTTAATATAATCAAACTTCTAGGGAATGAGAAAAGTCCCTTAATTTAAGACTTCTAAACATACTTTGTTATTTGATATGTTCAATGTGTTGAAAAGTCATTAGAGAAGATGAAGACAAAAAAATTGCAAAGAGCTTGTTTCTTTAGGAAGCCTGGTTTAAAAGCATAGATACACAGTCAAATGAAGAGATTTAATTAAAAAAATAAGAATTCCCTGAAACAAATGTAACCTGCTTTCTAAAGAAAGTTATTACTAATGTAGTTTGCTAGTGTTTATCTTTTATTTTAGGACTTGTGTTTTTTACACAAAACACTAACAGTATAATGTAATACATAATTGGGATGAACAATTGGGAGAATCATGTTTACAGTTCTTAAAGTTCTGAATCATATCTTGAGGAGCAGTACATGTTTATTTTACATTATTAACAATACATTCATATTTGGGACATATTACCTGCATGGGGTTTATTTCATGATTTTCACAGTCTGCCCCTGAACTCTCCCATCCATATCTTGGATTTCATTGTGTGGTATTTTGTTGCAGTGGCATCTAGAAGGCCTTCTGTATCCATGTGTGCTTTTATTTTCTTATTCAGTTACTGGTGATCTTCTTTTAACATGCACTAGTGGCCCACTGAGGTCTGTCTAAGCTGGGTTATGCTGTAATTCCATGACACTAGCCCCTTGGAAACACCCTGTTGAGGAATAGCTTAAAAGCCCAGTAGCAGAGGAGGCTGCCAACAGAACTTCACCAGCAAAAGACTACAAGTTGCTTTGAAAATAAGTTAGAAAAGAAAAAGTAAAAAAAAATTAGGGGCTTTCCAGTTAGTGTTCCAAGGAAATTCTTGCATACTGTTGTGTTAGAGAAGCTTACTCTGTCCAAAGCCTCTTGCCTTACTGTGGGTTGAGCTACTCCTCTTGTTTAATGTATGACATTAGGATAAAGTCATGGAGGAACAGTTTGAAAATCTGTTGTTTAACCCTGATGCCAAAATCCATGGTGTGTCAGTGGGTTTCAGGGGGACTGTACACAGATCTGAGTAAGTCTGCTACATGCACTGAACTTCTTATGCTTTGGGAATTGTTTTCTTAAAAATGTAATGGCCATGCTAAGTGTGAAGTTCCTGTTTTATTTTATCTTCCAGTAAGCACTCACCCATGTGCTTAGAGATTCTTACAATGCTCCAAACATAGACATTTTATTTATGTAGAAATTTTGACATGCCCATATGTCTTACTGGTTGATGGTGCTTTCTGTTCATTTTTGTTTGTTAATTTTGTTAACATATAACTTCTCCAGAAAATGAAAAAGTTTGGACAGGAGCTTTCTATTTTGAGGAAATGAAAATACTTTTCATATGTTCTGGGAAGACACTTCAATAGAAACGCCCAAATGGCATGTGAAGTAAATCAAAATAAGTTAAAGTATGCTTCCCAAATATTTGTGTTGGAAGAACTCTACACTTTTTACTTCATAGTGAATATTTCTTTTGTTACTTGGAAAATATATGTTCTAAAAATACTGTGCTGTGAGAATGTTTAGATTTCTGTAAACAAGGGGCATCCAACCTAATATGGATGTATTGCCGTATCAAATTGCTGTACCAGGAAAATAAAGCAGCTTCACTTTCATTGTTTAGGAATCAATGGCTTTCTTCTTGAGACTTCGTGATCAGGCAATAGTACTGATGAGACATAATGCTGATGGAATGGTTAACTTGGAAAATGTTCTTTTCTTTTCAAGTTCTGTTGCTGATTGAGGAAAGTCAGGCCTGGAAACAGTTTATAATGATGAAAATTAATCCTGGATTATGATTCAAGCATAAATAGAACCCAGCTTTTTTGCTCTGTGTTTTTTTTTTCAGAATAAAATAACCCTGCTAATTGCAAAAACTACTACGAAGATACAAAGATGTGTTGCACTGCCATATGTAGAAGTATTTTTCATTGTCATACTCGCCATATGCTTTATACTTTTTCAAAGATATATATTACTTTTAACTAGCTTTATCTTCAGCATTTATATCTGAGTAGTTATCTATTTATTGTTTTTCTTGATATATTTATAATTAACAACTTTATTTGTTTTAATAGTATCGAGAAACATTAAGATGATAAAAATTCTAAAATTGTGTTAAAATGAAAATTTACATTTCAACTACCAACACGAGAACATAATTTATCAGTAATAGTTTTCAGAACCAGCTTAGTTCCTCCCTTTAGGAATTTGTTTTTCTTTTTTTCATCCAGGAAGAAGAAAGACGTATGGCATCTATTGCAGCAAGGAAAGAGGAAGAAAGGAAGCGTGAAAGCCATAAACAGACGTTGCTTAAGGTATTTTCTGTGACTCTTCTAAGATTACTGTAAACCAGTTTACAGCAATAATTTATATCCAAATTTTTTTGCTGCAGATATTGTATTATATATCCCAATATGCCTCTATCTATTTTTACAGCTTCAAGAGTGCACTCCATGACTGAAACACTCTTCAGTCAAATATGCCAGGTACACCTTAGCACAAAGCCCACGTTGAACAGGAGTGTGATGCATGTTCAGTGGATGGCAAACTTCATTTTCATACACCTAGACTAAAGTAAAGGGACTCCTCCAGTGATTTCACATTCCTTGGTCTCCCCATTTTGGGTGAACACTCTGACTGCAGCCATGCAGGCTGTTCTGAAGCAGTTTTTCCTTCATTCTTTCCTGTTGAAGTTGTCCCTTTCTGTGGATAGAGTGAAGAGGCCCTGAGGCCACAGCCAGCCTCCAGCTGTTGTCTCTGTCAGCAGAACTCTGATCTGTCTTATCTCCCAGCCCAGCTGGCCTGGCTGGTGCTGACACACACATGACAGAAGTGCTCCACCAGGGGAGACCCAGGTGCCCTCCAGAATGCTCTTCATGGGGCTGCTGACTAACATGAGCTGTGTTCCTAATAGGAGACCAGAGTTCTAGAATCTAAGAGAATCTACATTCCATTTGCTGTGTGAATATCACCATGTGTATCCAAATCCTTTTTTCTGGAGAAAAAAAGTGCCTAAAACTTTTTGTCAGCCAGTGATGCCTATACAAACAATCTCTTTCAATTTGGAAGTCAAATAAACAAAATATGTTGGTGTCCATATTAAGTTTCCTAGGTAAAATCATATTTAGTGAAGGGTCTCTTCAGATTTGAAGTGGTGGTGCCAGATCTTAGTAGCATGAAGAAATGGAAAATGAGTAAATGATTTTCACACATGGCATTGTCTCGTGCTGTTGGAAATGTCTCTCTGACTAGAAATAAAAAAGTAGGTATTTATTTGTAGTTCATGTTCTTAACCATTGATGTAATGTTTCCTTGTAGCAGAGGGATTGTTTGTCTTGGTGGCCTAGATTTTGTGGTGCTTTTCGCTAGTGGAAAATTCCCTTAGAAGAAAGAATATTTTAGTGCCTAGTGCCATCATTACTCAATTTCAAAATTGCATTGTAGACTTTAATCAAAGTATGTTTCTTATCTTCAAATAGTTAAGTGGCATAACAGTGAAATACCAATATTTTTTGTATTATTTGATGATTTTGTAGATCTTTCTTTGTAAATGGGTTCTTATGATTCAGGCTTTTTTCCTGTTCCACACATTTGAATTGAAGGAACAAATATGCTCATAGATACAATCAATAGTCCAGCAAAAAAAGTTGTCAGCTATAGGTTTCATCATAGTTAAATTGGAAGAGATTATTTAGAGAACTATGTTCTGCAATTTTTTCTCTACCATCATGTTTCTGCAACATTTCTTACACTGTATGAAGTGTAAATGAAATTATAGGCACTCATTCAGTAGCAAACAGTTGCTGTTTGCCTGTGTGCACTGCATCAAAAATGTTCATTTCAGCAATGTCATCTCTTCTTTTTCCCTTGCTGATACTTGTATGCCCAAACAGCAGAATTTCTTCATCTCTTTTTCCAGACTTCATTTTTATTGCTTCCAACCCACTCTTCTGGGAAAGTTTGAGATGTACTTTGAAATGTATAGAGAATGTCATTCCTTTCCAACAGTGGTTGAACTTAGTATTTACTGGAACAAGAGAAAGTTATTGCTAGCAGAATCTTCACACTTGTAAAATTTGCTTTTTGTAAAAGGAATTCATGGAAGTTTTTTAAGTTTTGTAGGAATCCAGCAGCCCACAGCTGAGGGCTAACAACGTAGTAGAGCTGTACAGTAATCGAGGTTGAGAACCTCACCCTGGAGAACAAACAGAATTTTCTAAAGATGGTTCTAATAAAAACCACTGATGATTCCAACTTCCCCCCCTTTCTGTGACATGGAGCTCAGTCACTGCCCAAGTCTGTAAGTGTTGAGCAATTAATGCTCTTTAACCGGAGAGCATCATAACTCCCTCAGCAAATGGAACATGAAATAGAGTTTTGAGGTCTTTAAAATGGAAAAACTTTCAGAAGTAGCAGTTTCCACGTCCTAAGTAGCTTAACATGCTTTCCTAAGTTGTGGATTTATTATGTTACTTGTCTTGTTTCTTTATTGCAAATTTCGTGAAATCATTTGCTGGCAGTTATGCAAAATAGCAGTAGAATGATGCATTGATTTTAAAGTATAACCACCAACCACTGGTATAGTTTCTTCAATTTGAAACATTTAAAATGCTTTGCTTAAGCAGCGTATTTCAGAACAAACAAATGTGTTGATCCTGCCCTGACATGGCTTATGATGACTTGTGTGTCTTGTTTCAGGAAAAGAAGCGGTTAACGATTGGTAACATTGCTCGCCAGTGGGAGATCCAGCAGAACCGAATTGCTCTTGAGGCTTCTTTAAACAAAGATAAAGAAAATGAGCCCTGCCAAATCAATGGCAGTGCTGCATATGTATTTCCTGAGGAAAGCAGGTATTTTATTGGGTGATACTTTTACCTGTTCATATCTTAAGTTCCAGGTTACTACTTCTCACCTCTGAGATCTCAATGTATTTCATGATCAAAAGTACTATATATGCAAATCAACCCTGAAAAGATCATTTACTTTGCTTTTGACCATTAATAATAAGTAACATGTTTAAAAAGTAGAACAGCAACTCATTGCCTAAAGAAGTGCAAGCTAAATTATTATGTGACTTTGCTAAATGAAGGACAACTTCATGTTTACCGGAAGTGTTAAATGTGAATTCCTGAGCCTTCTTGAGGCTGTTCATTTCCTTAACAGCTTAGTTTGTTGCCTTCAGTTTAAATGAACAAAATGAAGATGTATGAGGGTTATGAAGATATGTAATCTTTCTGTGTATCAAGAGGTTTCATAGTTGTATTCATGCTCTTAGTTTGAAGAGCAGCATCTTTTATTGGACTGCTTTCACACTCATGCTATTTTAACAGTAGCAGTTATCCGACTTAGTTTTATTCTCAAGATAATTTTAGTATTCTTGGTTTAAAATATATTATTTTTGCTTATTTGCATCTAAAAGGTTGGCCATGTGGCCAGAACCCACTGCAGAACTTAATGAACAGTGTATGCCTTGGATTGGCTAAAACCAAAGTAGCATTCAACCTTGGTTAGCCTGGGCAAATACCTGAAAAAATGGTCTGCACAAGTTCAACAGCACATACAGCTTCCTACTGTCCCTGGTCAGTGATGGAAATGTCAGGGATGCTCAGGAAGTCTTTGTCTCTCACAAGTAGAACCCATCTCAGTCTATTATGGCTAGAACTGGTTCTTATCTCCAGTCAAGTACTACATCTTTTGAAACATTTTTTCCTTAGCGTTTTTAAGTTGGAATCTTTTCTATTCTTGTGCTCCCAAAGCTTTCCCTTGAATGCATTTACCCACTCCTTTCTTGCCTGTTTGGTTTCTTTGCCATTTAATTCAGTGTTGGTAATCCCTCCCCCATGACTAAGTCAGTGTAACTATGGTAGTTTGACTGTTGTTCTGTTAATGAATGAAATCTCATTGATTGACAAATGATGCTGTTTTGATGTATGTGTTTTATCATAGTGAAGAATTTCAAGACAAGCTACTAAACCATAAAATTGCAGGTGAAATTCAGCATAGATAAGTAATTAGAGCTTTATGTATGAAATGGTGGTCTCTCAACATTTTCAGTTCAGTGAAATTTTAGAGTTCTGATTGTTATTGTCAGGAGAACATCAGTCAAATGACTGCTACTAGTCAAAATATGTTAAAAATACTAGGAATGTGGTAAAGAATAAAATAATAGCAATCTTTACATAACTTTCTAAACCTGTAATTTGTGCTCATCTTGAGTTCTCTGTACACCTTTGGTCCAGCCAGCTGATTGTATCATGTTGGAAGTAGGACAAAAAGAGATGAGCATCTCTGTGTAATTTTAAAATTGCTCTTGTGAATTGGAAAGATCACATTATTTGAGAGAAATGCTTGAGTTATTGCTCATGTCCACTTATACATTTCATATAGCAAACAGAATATGAAGGGGATGTTGCTTAAATAAATACATTGTTTGAAGTTGTGTTTAGATATCTAAAGCAACATGAAACATGCTAGGTTAGCATTCTGAGCTAAAATTTTTAAGCCGATCATGAAATATGAATGGACTCTTTATTAATTCAACCCCACCACCAACTGAAACATACCCAGAGCCTTTCTGCTGAAGAAGTAGAACAAATACAGTGTTACTTGATGGAAGAAGGCTTTTCCAGCCTTTAGTGTATTTGAAGCAGATGGGGTACTGAAATTGAATGAATGCTGTGAAATGCCATTGTGTTTGACAGTTGAGTTTTGGTAAAAGAAAGGACTGTTATTCAGTAGAGTGATGATATTATTTCAAAATCATCTCATTTATATCGCTGTATTTTTATTTCCTCTATAGATCTCTTGATACAATCCTGAGCAGTGCAGTACAAGGCTTGTCTGTTCTAGAGTCTCATTTAGTGGAAGTGGAAGGAGACACTCTTGGCTTGTATGGTGCTGGGGCACTGGAGTGTCTGGATCGAAACTGGAGTGTTCAAACAGCTGGCATTATTGCCACAGTCTCCTTTATGTTCATAGAATTTGATGAAATTGTTCAAGTGTTAGCAAAACTGAAGACTAAATTTCCTAATTGTGTGGTGAGTACGCCTGATGCTTCAGCTCTGAACAGCTATGGAATAAGGATTCTCTGATAGAACCTTACATTTGCATAGCCCCCCCTGCCCCCACCAAGTGCTGTCATGTAAATAGATACAGTTATGAATTGCATATTTCCTTGTGTTATAATGCTAACCTTGATACTTAAAAATCAATAATTTAAATGTAGATTTCTTTTCAGACTGGTTTTTATTTCTTTTAGTTCCTTTGACCTATCTAATTATTTTTAAGTTGCAAAACTTGTGTATAGATATGGTATTGTTGTTCTGTACTATTGTTATGGATCCATGGTACCAGGAAGACTTCATTTGTGTTGTGAGTTCAAAAATCAAATTGCTGACAGGATAAAAAGATGAAGATTAGAAGGAATAGCTAACTAAATCAACACAGTTCTTGAAATTCCTCAGTTCCTGGTGAAGAAAAGCAATGTGAATGAGAAGTCTCTTAAGTATATCTCTTTTTCTTTTTTTCTTAGTCATTCAAATCAGTAATTTTGATGCAAATATTAAAGTAGAGATAACAAACAAGCAACTTGTAGCTCAAATTGATTGGCTCTTGAGCTCTCTGCTGCTTCTCAATATTCTAACAAAACTTAATGAGTTAATTGAGATTGATAAATTTGTGGGGAGCTGAAGACAAATTTATCTGTCTTAATGAAACAATTGTTTCATTGTGGGTGGGGAAAATTTTGTGGGCAATAGCAGAATCACGACTAAGTTTTTATCTTCACCATCAATTTTTCCTCCTCCCTCTTCCCACAAGAATGCTACTGTGTAGCATACACCGTGCTCATAGGAACATTAGTGTAGGGCATGATATGAGTTAGGCCAGTATCCTATGCCCAGAAAGGACAGAGTATTTTAAAAGCATGTACTGTACTTATTTTTATTTGTGAATGTTGCAGGTGCTTTACTTGCAGAATTAAAGTAAACATTGTGTAAGTAGTATCATTGCTTTATGTAACACTGAAAATATTTAAGTAAAGAATTTACAAATTGCTTTAGGCTGATAATCTTGACGTCTCTTAGCATATGTAACACAGCAGTTGGTTGAGAAATTGATGTTTTGCTACAGAGACCTCAAATGAAATGAGCTCAGTTGCTTCCTCAGACACATGACTTACAATTTGAAAACGGAGTGGTCCAGAATAGGAATCACTGTGTTCACTCTCTATTGTTTCCTTATTTAATTTATTGGGGTTTGACTTTTTTTAGCATCTGAAGTTTAAGGAGACAAATCTTGTGGCGCTGCAGCAGTTCAGTGCATTGGCTGAGATGCATCGCATGGAACAGTTGACAGTTGATCCTCAGGGAAATCCAGTTGTCAGCTTCACTTTGTGGAAATACTATGTTCTGTTCAGACTGAACCATTTTAATCTACAGAAGATAAATGGAGTGAAGGTAGGATGGTCTTATAATTGGTCTTACAGGATAAACTAGTGTTGTTTTCAAAAGAGAAGATGAATTCCTATTAAAATGAGCACAACCCTGTCAGTGTCTTCTCAGTATTAAGGGGGAAAAGATTTAAGTAGACTTCACCATGTAATTTGTTGTGCAATTAATATTAAAAGTAATATTATTTAATAAAATGACATGAAATTATTATTAAAGAACTGCACAATTTTACTTGATTTTAAGAAGCACTTCTTTATTGTTTTTGAGAAACTCACAGCGCTGACATTTAACAGACTCCTTAGTAGTTTACTGTATATGATTATTTACACTTGCCAGTGTTACAAAATACCATAGAATCATATTTTNTTTTTTTCGGGTGTGCATTTTATGTTTAAATAAATAGAAGTTAAGACACTAATATTGCTGTTCTTTGTACTTTGTATTCCCCTTTACATCAATTGAAAGTGAATTTATTCAAGCATATAAACCAGCTATTTTATACTTGAGCTTTGATCATAAAGGGGGTGAAAATAGTTACAATGCAACACAATGTTTGAATGCACATTCAATTTTAAATGCTAAATAAGTTTAAGAGATGTTATGGAAGTTAATTAGAGCAAAAATAATACACAGCTTTAGCACTTAGATCTGGTATTTTAATTTGGTCATCATCATATGTTTTACATTAGATATACTTTGTTTTCTGATCCAGCTAAATTTAGATGTTGTGGTTTACTTGGTTTTAGTTGTATGAAACATATATTAGTTGCTCAGAAGAGTAAGAGCTTAAATGAATTAACTAGCAAAGAAAGGATGGATGGAAATAGGACTCACTCCAACAGTGCAGTATCTTGAAAAGGAAAAAAATAAAGTGATAGTCAGTAATCCCATGAAAAATATAGAATAACTTCAAATTTAGTACTTTACTGATAAATGCTCTTCAAATTTGATTTAAAAAAGATAAAGTTTATTTCTTTTTTTACCACATCATATTTTCAAAGTCAACAGTAGTAATTCAGATGAAAAGCAAATAGAAGATAAATCTTGCATGTTTGGTCTTTAAGGGCAAAGGAAGTAACAACTGTTTAAGTAGACTTTTTCTTACAATCTGTAGGTCAACAAGTTCAGCCTCTGAAGGAAAACTTCATATTTAATACTTCTTGGGGATTAATTTAGAGAATGGAACATATGTAGCACAGCATGATTTTATGTAGGACATATATCAGATCTTAAATATGTATGACAAGAGCATTTTTGTCCTCAAGAAACTTTTTCAGCTAGACCACACTACATGAAAATGTGCACACAGAAATTTTTTCTAGTGTCAATAATGGTTTGAAGTGTCTTAGCCAAGTAGAAGAAAGAGATGAGCTCTGATTGCTGTTTTTCATTACCCTACAGCAGAAGTCATGATGTCCAGCTTTGCAGATGTATATTACCTATTAGATTAACATGAGTAATAGAAAATTCTGTTTCATTGAAAAGAACACAACCCCTGAAGTGATTCTCAGACCTTAGATCAGCCCTAAATAACAGTTTCAGATGACAGAAAGGGAAATGGGCATATTCTGCTATTCTGATTACCATTTGTTGCAATGTTTGTGGAGACTGTTGTGTTGTCAGCTCTGAGGTACACAAAGTTGCAAAGTAAAAGCAATATATACTAAATGAATTAACTAAAGAAATTGCATCACTCTAGCACTTTTAAACTGTAAAAAACCACTTTAAAAAACCTTTTATTTTTTCCCCAGCCTTCCTCCTCCATTCCATTTAATATTCCAGGCTAGAGGCTGTGTTTGTCTCCCCCTAACAACGATTCTGTGCCTTTGTCCAATTGTTAAATTTACTAACTGAAGAAGCAAATTGTCTTTATTGACATACTACTTGAAGTTTTTCCCAGTGATAGTAATCAGATTAATTCTAAGTTGTCAAGGTTTGAAGTTACTAAGCCCTCCAGACTGCTGTCCAGCCAGTGGTATAGAATAGAGTGTGACAGATGCACCCCTTTCCCTGAGCTGGGCCTGCTGGCACAGTTGGTGCCTGTTCTGTGCACTTGGCAAGGAGCAGGCATAAAGCCTTACATTTATGTGATACTACCGTTATAATCTTTTTGTGATTAATGGAGCAAACAATGCACTGCACTAAGATAGGGAACATGAGTTTGTGTGAGCTGGAGAGCATATTCAGCATTGCTGTCTCTGTTGACCTGGTCCTTATGCTTCTCTTAACATAAATAAATACATTAAAATCACTTATTTCTCCAGCAGACATTTCTGCCTGCACTGGGCTTTGTTTCCCTAGCTGCCTTCTGTGCTCTTTGTTTTAGACCTTGCTTCTGTTACAGACTGCTCAGCAAGGTCATCTACTCCAAGGCTGCTAAGTAAGACTTACTTAATTTTAAGTGAAAATGAACAATTGCAGACACTGTGAAAATGAAATTGACTTTACATTTCTAATTTCTTGATCTGTTTTCACTCAATTTACCCCTACATTTTGCTGTTGCAGTATACTTTAGGCAAGTGTAGGTTGTATAGTCTCTAAACATCACATAAGAATACAATAAAAATCTGTTAATGTGAATCAAAGTTCTATTTTACTCACACATTTGAATAACACAGAATACAAAGTTTGTCTGGAAGTGCTTAGTAAATATTGTGAGTATTCAAGTGTATTTAATAATGGGTTGCTTTCCCAAAATATGTTATAAGATGAATGGAAATTAGATTTCGTCCAGAAGTTAAGAAGTCAATGAGTAAGTTTCATTGTCCAGTGTTATCCAGGTCAGATTTAGTGATCATAAAGATTGCTTCTGCACTCAGTACAAAGCCAGGAGTCCAGAAACTGTGCCAGCAAACTTTTGGCAGTTGAAGTCAGTTCATAGTCTGGCCATCAGGGTAGGAGAAACACAGGCCATGGTCTCCAGAGATTACAAGCCAAGACAAAAAATAACAACCTCCACCAAAGAATTAATCTCTTCCACTTTCTTTACACCTTTCAGTTTTGTATAAAATGAATCCTGAAAATTTTTCAAACACTGAAAGTTGGTTTAAAGAGATGGCTGGAACTTAATATTGAGACAACAGTAATGGTAGACGTTTAGAGGAATAGAATGAGTGAACACTTATTTTCAGGAGCTGAAAAATGTGGAGAAAAATTTTTTTCCTCTAAAGCCTCTCTTTTATAAAGACTTTTCCATGATGCTGCCAAAATAAGAGAGTCTGTAAGTTGTCTTTTCACGTATGCATGCCCAGAATCTTTCTGTTTCTCCAGCATAACTTAATCAGAAATTTTCCAGTAGACCTTCTGTAAGTGCATGCAGTATAGAGCAGAATTAGTATGTCTGGCCTTCAGAAAATGAATGTAAGAAACCTTTATAAAATTCCTCATTTCATGAAGACTATCATGAAGCACAGGGCAGCATGTGTATACATTAAAATATCCAGAATGACAGGAAATAAAACAAGCACCAGTACCTCACTGGGTTTCTTCTAAAGTACATTTAAAGTGCCAGTAAAAGCAAGTCTATATTTTGAAGACGTGCCTGCAACTGATCTGTGTGCAATGTTTTGTATAACGAATTTCAATTAATTCTCAATGTACATATGTAATGAAAATATGAATGTGCTGATTTTGAAATATATTTTTTTTCTTTTTTCTTCCCTTCCCACTCTCTCATAGGTTACTGAAAATGATATTATAAAGGCAGAAAGGCTCTTTGGCATTCTGGCATATGTGGCATCTTCAGAGCTGCCTCATTATCGCATGCTTTCATTATTTGGAGAATCCAGGTAAAATACAAGGAGCAGAACTGGATTTTATCCAGAACATGTTGTTTAACTCTTTTGCATGCTGTTATGATAAATTCTTTTTAGGTAAAAAGATAAAAATTTCACAAAGACCATCTTCTAGAAGACAGGTCCTTGGCTTAATGCACAGGTGTTACCATCTTCTGGTTTATGTAGCTAGAGGTTTTCCCAGAACTTTTATGAAGTCTGCTGAGGAGGTGAAAGGGCACGTGCACACAAATGAACTGTGTGTTCAATTCTCCATTTGTACTGGGACTGCTGAAGACTTTTGGACCTTCACAATGAGAACTAATTATTTTTAGTGGGTATTTTATAGTGGGTAATTAACAGTTAACAGATTTAAGAGTTGTACTGTAAAGAAGGGTGTCAACCCCCCCTATTTTTAGTCTTCTATAGACAAATACCTAAGAAAAGTTAAAGCTGCAAGACTTCCTATTTAGGAGATGCTATGTGATAGATAGCAAAGTCAATTGTTTACAGACAAATTAATGAAGGGATATCTAGAGTCATACATATTTTGAATAACTTGAGGATGCAAGCTCCAAAGAATATGTTCAAAAGGAGAAAACCCCTCCCCCCAATAACTAGAAACATCTGCACTTAAAAGTTTTCAATAATTAGGATTGTAAATCTCATTTCACAGGAGAAAGCAATTCCATTATCTGCTGGAGGGAAAGGGAAAGAAATCTGGGGTTGGCAGTGAGGAAAGTAGTGATAACAGAAGAAGTGGAGGGGAAAGCACAGCTCGAGCAACGTTGAATTACATGACAAAGGATTTTCATATGGAAAAGCTTGAGGTAAAATATATCATTACAAAATATTTACATTTTCTATTGGGTAACCTTAGGCTACTACTCATTGAATTTATCTGTACATCAGTTGTGCTATTGAGTAAGATGGTTTTTAAAAAAATCACTGGTTAACATATTTACATATCTGATCAAACATTTTATCTAACTGAACTTTTTCTCAGAATATTGGAAAATGCTCAGTTTCTGTCTTTGGTAAAGTGGTCCCTGGACAGTGCCACAGTCTCAGAAGTACATTCTCACCTACAAGCCATATAGAGTGAGCACAGTTTTTTTAGGAAAAAACTGTAAATTGCACATATTAGATTTTCCCTGAATGAATTGGTGAAGAACACCTTCAGACAACACATGGGATAGTGCAGGCTGTAGTAATAAAAAGGTGCTTCCTAGCTTTTAAGTGAGCTACAGGAAAATAAATATATAGGCAATGTATTAGGTTTAATTATTAATAAAATTGCAAGCTGGCTTGTTTCAGACAAGGGCATCAGTCACGCTTGTTTTAGTTTGTGTTTCTGATCTGCTAACTCTTTTGCTTGGGCAGAGGGAAATTGTTCCCAGGGAGAATATGATTTTTTCAGCCACAGTCTCTCTTCTGAGCAATCATCGTGAGTCCTAAACTGTGTGCACTCTGCTTCTCCCATTTGTCCCATTGTTTGCTTTTTGATTATGTGGAAATACGTAAATCCTCTAGTGCAAGAAATTAAATCAAGTTCAGTAATCATTGAATTCTGTTATTCCATTGTGGTTTTGTTATCTCAGATCCACAGCATAAAAAAGAGACAGTGACTGCATGTGTGGAGAGATTAAATTAAGAAAACATTTTGGTCTCAGAAGCTGTGATAGTAGCTCAAATCTTTGAATTGCATGGAGTAAGACAGTGAGGTATTCCTGCTGTCCTTTACCATGGAACCAGCCCTATAAAAAAATAAAATAAGTTTACTATTTGTGCAGTCCATTAAATAAATGTGTTGCTTTCTCTTCCCAGTGCAGCAATTCCCACCTTGTCCTTTGCTATGGCACTGTGCTGCAGGGTGTCACAAAAGTACTTCCTGGCAAAAAGGACTCCTTCCAGTCCCTCAGCAGCAGTAAACTAACTCATAAATGTGTCTGAAGAAGTGTATTGCTAGAGATAATAGTCTTGGGTCTTTGATTAATAATTTGGGGTTTTAGCTGAAACTGCTGGAAAGCATTTTCTCACCCTTATTATTCATTAAAGAAAACTTTTGTTTTGGTGACCTGAAGCATGATCTAACATTTTTAACAATGCCACTATCCAAATTAGTTAGATATTTAACTCCAGTATAACTTTTTGTTCAAATCTTAAGGCATTTTATAGAAACTTTGCAGAAGCAGGGATTAATAGTTTGAGTTACTAAAATGCAGAGCTAGTAGTTGCACAAAGCACAGTATCTTTTTGTTGTTTTTAAAGATTTGGCTTGGTTCAGTATCTAATGTAATACCCATGAGGAATCAGCACTTTCCAGAGTGCCTATGGAAAGGATGAGTATTGGCATGCCTTTCTATGACAATGCTCTTGTTAGGGCAGGTAGAGAAACATATACTTTTCAACTGTTGTACTGTAAAGATGATATTCTGAGAAGGGAAAGAAGGTAGTTTACTGCTTAATAATTTCTGTAAATTTTCACTGCTATGCCAGAAAGCAATAAAAACTGTAATGCTGTTAAAACATATCTATATAATTACCTAAATTTAATTTCAGATAAATTAATGACTTAATATAGTATAAATATTATGAATACACTAAGGTTCTTTGGCCACATTCATAAAAGCTTGATTCTGGGCCATGCAACTTAAAAGCAAGGGGAGAAAGTAGACCATAGCATCTGCCTGCTAATTGCTATGTTCTTTAATTAATTCAATTTTTGAGACTTTTTTTTTTTTATTTTCTCTTGTTTAACCTTTTTTTCCTTTTTCTTATACATTGTGTAATTTTTCTCTCATGCAGGAAATCAAAGAAAGAAAAACATTTTGCCAGACATATGTTGAGAACTTAGTGAAAGAAGCAGCTGACATCAATATGAAAAATGAGTCGTTGCAGAAGCTCTGGCCTCAGATGTTCATTGAACTTGTCAGAGATGCAGTGATAGAAATACGCAATAAAAACTCCTACATGAAGCTCTGCCTCCAGCGGATCACTGACCAGAAACAGTAGAGTCAAGGCGTGTTGTCTTGCAGGCTTTTGGTTCACTATTCTGTCATGTTTTACAAGCATGAACCAATAGAATATAAAATTATCATCACTAGGGCATACTTCACTTCCTCCCCCCAAAGGGATGCCTGTAAATCTTAACTCTTAATAGTTTTGAAATAAAAGTTTACTTTCATACTGCTTTACCAATGCTTCCTTGGCTAACTAAAATGATAGCATAGAAATGACTTGGTGATTGTTTTACTAAGTTCTTGTTTATTTTTTTCTGCTACCCTTGATTCTATAGTGCTACAGCATTGATTTTTAAAGAACAAATTTACAAGGCTTGCCTTATTTTTATTGAACACTTTTCAATTGTCACTTTTTTGACTGCTGCTGTTTAAAAAACCCAAGGATAGTAGCTAATATTTTTATGACCAGAAGCTAATAAATTATTTTTACACCCTGAACTCGATGAAGACTTATTTTTGTTAATTTGTGAGATTATAGAACACTTTTTCACATGAGAGTGCTCGGAATATTGACATTTAATGAGCCTAATTCTCAAGTGAACAAATTGCCCAAACTTGTTTTCAAATGTTTTTTATTAATTTCACTAATAAGATTGTGTGAATTGTTAAAGGTAAAATATGATTCCAAGGAATACTCACTTGAGCTTTATTTTTATTTTGCTAAAATATGTTAATATAATTTATTTTTTTTCTTGATTACTAACTTATTAACTTCTGAGGTTTGCCAAGATCAAATGAGCTAAAATGCATGCCTTACATTTGGTAGGGAGAGTAATAACTACTATTCAGTTGTAATTCATTTCTGTGACTGTGTGAAAATTTCATATTATCAATAAAAATAAATTCTTCACTTTTACCCTTCACAGATACTGTAAAGAAGTACTGTGTGCAAAGAAAAGACTTCTCCTTAATGCTGCATGAAGAGATGAGACACAACTTGCCCCAAAATCAACTGAATGGGTAGAAAAAAACCCCCGTTCCATAGCACAGTAACTCCCACAATAAATGGTTTGCCAGCTTCTGTCCAGATATTGAATTTAGGAAGCATTAGCAAGACCAGCTGATTGCCATGGATAGCACTCAGATGCAGGTAGCAAGTTCTGCCATTTAAATTTAATTTTTTAGTTCTATCATATCTTAACTAAAACAATCCAAAACCTTCGCACATTTTTTACTTTATTAAAACTGTTCTTATTTTACTTAAGCTCATTTATAAAAAAGAAACTAACTAAAACTTCCTGCAAGGGTTTTTATGACTCAAAACTAAATTTATTTTTAACTTCTATCTAGAAGATATTTTCTGTCAAAGCAGAGATGCAGATACAGTTTAATGAGTTTTCATGCCCAGAAAATCATGGAATCATAGAAGGTTTGAGTTGGAATGGACTTTAAAGACCATCTAGTTCCAGTGCCCTGCCATGGGCAGGAACACTTTCCCCTAGACCAGATTGCCCAAAGCCCCATCCAGCCTGGAACTTCCAGGGATGGGGCAGCTCCAGCTTCTCTGGGCAACCTCTGCCAAGTCTTCACCATCTTCACAGGAAGAATTTCTTCCATATATCCAAACTAAATCTTTTCTCTTTCATTTAAAGCCATTCCCCCTTGTCCTATCACCACATGGCCTTGTTCAAAGGCCCTCTCCAGCTCTCTTGGAGCACTCATAGGCACTGGAAGGCGCTTTAAGGTCTCCCCTGACTCCTCTCTGGGCTGAACAGACCAAACTCCCTGAGTCTTGAATGGGTAGCAGGAATTAAGTGGTCACAGGTATTTTGGAGAATACAGTCTGCTTGCATTCAGGTCAAGCCAGTGCATCTAAGTTGTCAGAGACAATCCCTTTTCAGAGCATGTCACAGGTTAACAGTGGTGTGGATACTGTTAAATGCAATTATCCATTTGGTTCACATCACACTTGCAGGTAGCTGCTTTTCAGTCTGCAGAATGTAGTGGAGTTTAAGTCACTTAAATTCTAAGGAAGTGTTAGAATTCCTGGAGAAACTGCTCCAGGGGTTGATAGAATTTAATAGAAACAATCACCTATCTGGTGATTTTTGAACTGCTTCATGGAATTTATAATAAGATTAGTTTATTTGATGGGATTTTTTTCTGTTCCATTGGAAAATTGCACTCTCAAGTTTTATGGCGCATTTTATTAAAGGAGCAAATTAGGGCCCTGAAAAATGTGAGAAAAGGAGAGTTTACATTAGAGAAACAGCCAGTATAGAAATGATCATGCAATAGGTTTCTGGATCCATCAGTTACTTTACATAATTGCTGTGCCAAGGGGCTGGGTGGAGCAATTCCAGCTTCCGCATGGGGACAGAATCCTCGGCAGCTGTGTGAAAGTGCAGAACTCTCCTGATGATGTAGCTGGAACAGATGGGCCCCTTTTGAATCAGATTCAGCAGCAGTAAAAGAGTGGAAAAAAATGTTTTAAGAAGGTTGTCTTGGTCTAGAGGAACAGGAAGTCCTCCATGGGAAAATTAAGAGAAAAGGCAGACTTTCTGATATTGAGGCTTTAGGAGCATAATCCTGGTTTGAGGCTTTAAGGTAGGGTCTTGAAAAAATGAATCCAAGGGTATTCATGGGGAGTTGTAGAAACATCTTAAAATGCTCTGTGTTCCCAGTCGTCTGTGAATGCTGCCAGTTTGGACTTTTTTCACTAGAAGCAGCTGTTTCATAACAGGATTGTTAAATGGCTGAAGTGAGGGTAGGTAGGCAGCTATTATAAATGAAGAAAAGATTAATGTTGGGCTCATATTTTCTTTTCACATAAAACCAGTAGGGAAAAAAAAAAGGAACTTACATTTTTACTAATTTTTTAGGAAACAAGTGATGGATTAAAGTAATGTTAGACCTAAGAATACATAGAATTTTAAGCAGATGGAGGATCTTAAAATTATTAGCATGCTATATGTTGTTTATCTGGTTACCAAAATTATTTGTTAATTGATGCAGACTCATGAGACACATTCCTGTAGCTGCTTATTAGGGAGTTCCCAAGTACCTAAAAATTTGAAGCTCATATAAGCAGCAAATTCTGACATGTTCTGCAACTGAAGTGCCACATATATGAACTTCCTATGATTACAGGTGTAATTGATGTGTTAAAATAGCAATTGATATTGAAGCTGGGGACCTTTTAATAAAACCTTCCAGTTTGAAAGCAGTTATTTTTTTCCTCTTCAAAAGCCTTTAAATGCTGTAGAAAACCAAATTTTGATCTTGTTAGTATTTCACTGATATCTCATCCAAAGTAGACTGTGACCCTCTGGTGTAGCCTGACTTCATGCAGCAGAAGACAGGAACTATTACTATAAAATATCTGTGTGTTAACTAGAAATCATCTTGAGGGTTAAAGAGATACTGTTTTAAGTATTTTGAAAACTTTTTTGATTGATTTTTGGATTGTTTATGCAACTTACTTATTTCCTGAGACAAATTTCTTCTATGTCCAGACAAAAGCAGACAATGATGTATGGTATTTCTTTTCAGTTTCAGTTTAGCTGTTTCACACACGAAGGCCCCATTATGTCATGCAGAGTCACTGTTTGTTATGCAACTGAAATTTGATTTTCAGTAAGGAGACTGATGAGGAGCTGTATTTCATACATTCCTTTTTATAAAGGATCTGAAAAAGTAATAGAGCTGCATATTTGCTGCCACAGTGAAGCAGGGAGAACAAATCCACTTGATGCAAACCGAAAGCTGATGCTGTCAGTTATGAGGAGGAAAAGGGTACTTGGGAAGAGGTTTTAACTGAGCATAGAAGTAACACTGCCACACTGCCTGGGACCAAGGATACATCTGAATCCAGAAATAGCTGAAAACTGTTTTCCATTATAGAAAAGTGAATTATCTTGTTCCACTGCTACAAATGTATTTTTATCAAGTAAAGTACTTAACATAATGAAATAATAAAAAGGCTAACCTATTAAAACAGATCTGCAATTTAAGTTAGGCTATTGTGGAAACAGTAGTGACTCCACAATCTGTGTATACATGCCACAATTTCAGACAAGTGGATGCTTTTTTTTTTTAACCAGAGCTATGGGCTGTAAAAGTGACAATGATGCTTCCAGTTGTTACTTTTTATCATAGCGACACACCAGGATGAATTGGGTTTTGTTAGCTGGTTTATTTAAAGAAGCTAAGGCAAATATTTGCTTTTTCTTCTTATTAAGTAATATTCATAAGTATGTGATTTAGATTGGGATGTCAAAATCACAATAGCAGCTATTTGGTTTGATTGGGAAAACAGACTCCTTGGATGTTTTTCTGTTTCCACATCACACAAACTCTTCTACATCTTGAAACCCAGTTCCAGTGAAATAATTTTTCTTTTTAAGTTGGAAGCATCAGATGTTTGGAGATTTGTTAAGTCTTGGTGTTTTGCAACACATGTATAGAACAAGGAGTGGGAAACAAGAGACTGGCTATTACATTGTTTTACTGTCTGATATGGTGGCTTTTAATCCAAAGTGAATATAAGCTGATTTATTTTTTGCACGCAAAAAAGGAGATAGTATAGGCTTCACAGACTTGAGACAATCTTACAGAAAGCTGAGAGGTATCTGCTTATACACATCACCTCAGAGCTGGATTTTCTTGAGCATGAGCTAAAATATTGAATCTAAGGGGCTGTTTATTCAACCCAAGTATTAACTTTGTTGGCAAGCTTTGCTAGGCTTCTGCTCTCGGGGGAGGAAGGAAAAGCTCATCTGGAGGAACTCTTGTCTCTGTTTGCTGTGGTGAAAACAGCATTTCTTTACAAGCTGTGTATTGAGCCTTATATGCCATACCTCTATACAGATGGAGGGGGCAGACACTTCTGCTTATTGTATCAAGCACCAGGAAACACTGGTGAAGACCTGAGAAGTCTTAATGGGAGGAAAAAGTGACTCTTCCCAAATTGTAAGTTGTGTGGTTTTGGTGGGGGGTTTGAGTTATACATAGATGTATTACAAGCAGAAACAAATTTGACTGTGATAAGTACACTGAGTATATGATAAAAGTAAAAAACTGAAAGTTAGAATATTGATACTAAATCCAGTGTTAGAAATGTCTAGCATGCCCAGGAAATGTGTTTGTACAAGGTAACCCCATATTCCTTACTGCTGATACACTGGCTTGAGGATGACCTTATGGGTAGTTGTTTTATCTGGGTTTTTTGGAAAATCCAGACTGATGGCTTCCTGATTGCTGTAGACTTTGGTTGATTGGTACAGTATAAAATAATGTAATCAAGACAGCAGAATCAGAATTCTTGGTGATGAATTGTGTTGGTTAATGACATGACAATGCTTAATCCCACCTTTTGTGTTGCCATCTTCTCAGTTAGGTAGGTACTTGCATACTAAGGAAAATCTTGTGTGCAGTCTTCATTCTTACTTAGTCCATGGCATCTGGTGTATCACTACAGGTTCTCTCCTTTGCTGGTTTGAATGCCTTTATTGCCAAAGGGGGAGAGTGCCATGGTGATAGGGTGAGAGACTGGATTGGAGTAGACATTGTTAGACAGTAGATAACTGCTTTTTCACTCAAAGCAGTGCAATAGCATACATCTGTGGGTAGTAGAGTTGCAAAGTATGTTAAATGTTCTTGGTGACAAGCCAGAAATACATGTGTTAAACATGTCAAAATAACCAAGATATCTCATTTGTTAGACACAGCCATTTCTCTGATGCTGAGCTCACTGGTTGCAAGACAGCTGCTGTCTCTTGTACAGAGATTGTTATGGGCTGGGCAACTGTGAAGAAAGTAGGTCATTTGCAGATAATATGGGTGCTCAAGTTGTGGAACAGATTCTTCATACATTCTGCTGAGTATCATTCTCAATATTTTCAGATTTATTTGAAAGAAGAATTGCCTCAGAGATGTGAAGGATCCTTTAGCTTTGTTGATAAGATTGTTTTTTAAATTGCACAGATGTGTGTCTCATGGAAGAGGAGAAGAAGAAGCCAAAAAAGGAACCACAGGTGGTCTGAGAAAGTTGTATTATTTGTTCTTTCTCCTTTGTTGGTACTGAACTTTTGCCCTTGCTTGATGATGCTGGCTCTAACTCACTTAGGGATTAACTGTAGTCTGTGTCAGGAAAGTACTTAATAGATGTAGGTGTGCTCAGAGCAGTTTCCAAATTCAGTCAACATATGTTGCAATCTAAGATGGGTAATTTTTCACATTTTCACACCTACGATCAGCACCTCACTTCAACAAACTTTGTCATGTTGCAGGGAAAAACTAGCCTTTTGATAATGTCACCTCAATATGTGATCTAGGAATGTGTTTAATGTCTTTCTGTGGAGCAGATGAGTGGCAATTGTAAAGACTCTCATGTTAAGAATATTCAATGTAAGACATCTGTGGACCTTTACTACTGACTGGCTCTCAGTTTTTATTCCAGAGACTCCTTCTTATAAACTACACTTGTCAAATTCCTCCAAGCTGGTATTCAGAGGAGACCATGAGATAAAAAGCCATACCTTGAAGAGGATCATCCCTTCATGACCTACATTTTAACAGGAGCAAAAGGGAAAGAAAAACAATTTGTTGCCTCAGATATCTGGTAATGAGCTGACAAAGGTGTTAGGGTAGCCAGGTGCTGTTTATCTCATCTGTACTGTGTATTAAGTGTGGGGCAGCTACACAGTGAGCAGTCTTGTGTATTTTTAGAGGTGTGAGAACTGTTATGAGAAGCCAAATACTTCTTAATTTCCCCTCCCATACTCCACTTAGGAGACTCTAACTTTCCCCACCCTTTGTTTCCAAGCTGCAGTGTATTCTGCTGTTATTGAAGGAAAATACTGTCACCGTTACTTTTGGCTTCAGTGTTTGGCCCACAGAAGGCAGGCACAGGCAGCTTTTTCCTTTTCCCAGCCTCTACAGTGGGGAAGAGCTACAGGGAGGCCATTGCTTAACTGGAATTAGTTATTGGTGTGGAGCTGAAGAGGCATAGCTGTGTTTTGTGGAGAGGCTGAGATGAGAGCTGGGGGTACAGGCATCTGTCAGTCTGGAGAAGAATAGTTCTAGCACATGGAATGTGAAATTCAGTGGGATTATTTTTTCCTGGCTCTTTTAAAAGAATTGTTTATTGCTCTGGTTTCAATTGAACCAGCAGATGAGAGAATCCATAACTTGTCTGCCACTAAAACAGGCTTCATTAACCAGCACATTCATCTGTAACAGTCACAGATCATATTTATTTACTTTTATTTTTTAAACTAGTTTGTCGTATGTCCTAGGGAGAAATTTTGGGATCTTTTTTATTGCTCATTACACCTATAGCATGTGTGGAATTTGTGATAGATAAAATGCACTGAAAGTAGGTCTTTTTGTGTGAGTCTCTATGCTAAATATTTAATATCTCTTTGAAGTATTTGTTGATTTAGAGGAGTCTCATACTCTTGATTTCTTCATACACGTTTCTTTCAGAATGTTATCAATTCAGTGATTCTGAAGCATTTGGAAATCTACAAGATTGCCAAGTTTTGACTTTTGCTCTTGCAGCATTTTATTTTTTTAAAATGACGGTTTACAGTACAGCTAAAAATCTTGCAAAACTTTAAGTAGGTTCTTGGACATTGTCTTTAGCACCTCACCTGAAAACTATTTCAAAATTTTGGATGAAATTTTTTCATCTCTTTTGGAGAAAGCTTTCAAAGGTTTATTTCCTTAACTGTTCAAAATACAGTTTTGTGACGTGCTGAAGACTGTTTCTTTCATGAAGTATGTTTTTTCAGAAGGATTTGCAGGATATTCTAGAGATTAACTTTGTGACTATACCTGTTGCTCCTGTTTTAATTCTGGATTATATGATGTCAGATGCTGGTGGACTTTCTCTGGTTCAAGCATTGTGTGATGACATCAGTCTTCACATCAGAGACAATTAGAGCTTAGTGGTACAACACGTTCTTGGCAGGAGTTGTGACACAGGGATCAAGGTTTTGGCAAGGACAAACTCCAGAGTGATCTCCTGGAAATGATTCTTAGAAAATCTGTGATTCTTGGAAAATCCGCGCCTATTTTCAGATCTGAGAAATTATTGCTTCTTATCTCCATTGCAGCCACAAAAATAACCAGTTCCTTCACCTCTGTATGATAAGAATGTATCTAAACTTCTAACTGCAGCTGCAAGAATCCATGGCCTTTCCAAGCTCCTTCTAGGAAAGAAATAACACAATTTGCTATCAATGCAGGCAAACGAGCTCAAAATTTGTAGTTTTGGTCTTCTGATTTTTACCTCTCTGACACTGTTGAGAAGGGTGGGTGGGTGGCAAGAATAGAGGAGTTTGTGCTATGAGATAGGGAGGGACTGTAATGGCAGTCTGAAATTCAGAAATCAGCTTTTTTGAAGGGCTCCTCTAGAACATGGGGAATTTGTCAAACCAGCTGGCTCTGGTTCACAGTGCTGTGGAGTGGAGGGAGGCCTGCAGTGCTGCAGTGGAGTGGAGAGCTAGACACAAGCATGAGTGAGCTGGGAGCCAGGACTGCAACTTTGATTTCAAGTCTGTAGAGCTTGGCAGGTCTCTGTAATTTTGAGTGAGAAATATGCGCACCCCAACCTCAGTGAACATTTGTCTTTTTCTCATAACATTCTTTAACTGTTCTCTTTGGTTGCTCTCCCAGTGCGTTCCAGAAGGCAGCTTTCTGCAGGCTGTGTTAAAAGAGGATGCCTCTGGCCTGTGTCAGCTCAGGGATTTACATCACTGTTGAGTATTTGGTACTCCTTTATTTACTTTAGGAATGCCTGGTGATCACTGTATAAAAGGACACAGAATAGCTGTATCATTTGAAAACCTGTCTCAATTTAGAAAGGGTAGGTCCTTTATAGATCCTTGATGAGCAGTGCTGATAATCCTTGCTATGTGAGATCTCATTCCTGGTCCACCACCAGAAACATTCCCAGCGTTGCCTCTTATGAAAACCAGTAACTGTTCAAACTTCCATGCAAGTCTGTGGCACCCATCATCTTTGTGTTTTCTAGAGGAGCAGTTATTTTCTCACTGCTTTTAAAGGGTTAATACATTTCTTGAAAAGTGTTTTTGTAGTTCTGTTCTGTGTTAGAGTGGATAAGCTCAAGAGAAATTCAGGCTACATCAATTGTTCTGTTGGGGCAGCAGCTTGTTCCCATCTGCTGCTTTTGCTGAAAAGTTGGCAGACCTTTTCTGCAGAGATAAAAGGTGGCATAGCTGGATAGAGTCCCCCCAGCCCTAATTTGAAAAGCTGTGCAAGTGGCTGAGAAGTTGTAAGTGACAGCAGCTGGCTGTCAACAGACATCTTTCCTTGGTGCTCTTCAGATATGAGCAGAAAATGTTCTATTGGTAAATGCCATGCACATGTAAATTGGCTCTACTCTTCCCTTTCCAGATATGTAGGAGGGAAGTGTCCAGCTGAGACACCTACTCCCCTTTGGTGGGAGAGGTTTATGGTTTGAGCTGGCTGATATTAGTGTCCAAGGACAGGACAGGACTACTCATCTCTTAATGTTGACTGCGAGATCATTCCCTGGTCTGCCAGCATTGCTCAGGGTCTTGCCGAGGTTGTTACGTTGCCAAACCTGTGTGAATCAAAGGCATCTTATCTGAAAAGACAGAGTGATGTGGTGGCTTGGAAAATCAGGGAAAAACACACAAAGAATCTTCAAACTGGCCTAAAATGTTTCTTAAACAGACCATTTACTTTATAGAAAATATTGCTGTTACTCCATTATGCCTCTTCCAAATATTAAACATGAAAAGGTATTTTCTCTGGCAGGACTTGAGCTTTAGGCTATAGATCAAACAGGTTGATACATTTTTCTGGCCTTTTTTTTAGAAAATTTTTTTTATTGATTTCTTTGTATTCTCATCAACACCTACTTATTTTGCATTTCAGTGTGGCCTGGCCAGCAGTCTTGATATGGAGACAAAAATCTTTAGTCTTCTTTAACCAAGCTGGTAAGAAAGCTGTATTTTCACCCTGAAGTGGGAGGCTGTCCTTGCAATATAGTACAGGGGTTTTGTCTCAAGATTTTCAGAAGTTTCTACACTAAATAAGTATTTAAATGCTGCTTCATTGGCATTGAGGTCTCTTCGATCTCTTTTTCTCTGGACCTGCAACTAAAATCAATGACCTTCATCCTCATTCTTCTGATACACCTGCATGTGGGATTACACACAGTTACTTAAAGCATGTTGCTGCTGGGTTTGATACTCCATAACTTTGTCCTTACAACTGCACAGCTGGAGAATGCAGCTGGTTTTAGCATTGCTGAAATTTGGCTGACTCTGCAACAACATCCAGGCCTTTTTGGACACTGTGTGATAAAAATACAACACTGCTAGTGCTCTGTTTTTATTATTAGTGGAGGTGCAAGTGCTAAAAATATGTCTTGCTTTCATGAGAATCTAAGCACAGACAATACTGTAGAGAGCTCCTTTCTGTCTGTGTCTCATTTGCTTGATCTATATCTGGAATTGAAAAGGGCCAGGAGGTTTCCACATAAATCTTTGAGATTTCTATGTTCCCCTCAGTCTCAGCTTTGATATTCTTTCTTTAAAGAAAGTTCGACCATAGCTGTTTTAGTATCAAAGAAAACCTCAAGTATGTGAAGTTGGAGGTAGGTGATGTAGACAGAAGTTTGCAGAGCTTGTAACAATGGTGAGAGGTGTGAATCACTGCCTTTACCTCTACTGAGTATTAGCTCAGATATTTAGCAGAGTTGTCTATTGTGTATATTAAGTATGTAATTCCTTAAAAAGAATGAAAGTACTAGAGACAGCTGAGCTTGATCTGTGGTGGGAGCATATTATGTTGGCCCAAGCTAGTGGCATTTAGGAATTGCTTCTGGTTGTTGGTGTTATAAAGGAGAAATGCAACACTAAACTTCACCAGGATAGGAACCAAAAAGTGGGGATTTTACATTTTTAGTATCTCTGAGGTATATTTTATCCTGTAGGCAGAAAACCTGTCACACTTCATCCACATTCCTACTCTAACATTAAACAGAAATGCATTAAAACACTTCCAAGTCTGAAATGAGACACTTCTTCCAGGAGTCTTGAATTCTAGACTGCTTGGTTGGGTTGGGTTTTTTCATCCTGGTGTCTATCACTGTCAATCCTTTTTGCTTTAATAAACTGCCTTGAACCTTATCAGACAGGACCATCTATATGTATGAATCTGTGGATGGGAACGGTGAGGAAGGAAAAAATTACATCCACTTCCTCTTGTTTGGGTCATGAGCTGCAGTTGATTCTTTAGCTTAAATAAGTTAATGATTTACTGGATAACCCACTGCAATTGTTCATTTTTTTACAATGTGCAACTTTTCTACACTGGAAGATTTCTTTCCTGTTATTTAGCAGTTTAGGCCACTTCTGTGTTGAATGCATGCATCAGGTATGTGTTCCATAAAGCTGATTACCCAAAGCAGAGTTTGAAGTTCACCAAAGAAATTTTAACTGTAGAATGGATGTTAAGTACTTTCTTAAAACTGAAAAACAGTCCTGAATTCAGACTTGTTTTTGCAAGAATAAGAAACAACAACAACAAAAAGTGAAGCTGAACCACTTTTTGATATACATGATAAACATGGATGATATAGATCTATTCTATTCCATTCCAGATTTGAAACCACAAGAGAGAGAATATTCTCTTCTTTGATGGGATTGGAGAGCAGTTTGTTTCCGTAAATTCATTGACAGTGCTTGAGAAAATGATTTGTTTTGTTTTGTTTAGAACCAGCAGCCAAGCAGTTCCAGAGTTTAATAACCCAAGACAGGGTTATTAAACAGACACATAGGCCATTTAGGACACTGGAACAAACTCAGAAAGCATAGTGAAAGAAAGAAGAAAACTAGTTTTGCAAAGGGTCGTTAGACCACACAATAGGGAAATTACTGTGACTGTGAATGTCACTTGGAAGTCATTGCAATTTTCTTTCAGCAAAGTATGAGGGCTCTGATGTGTAGACTTCCACCATTTTACAGTTCTTCCACTGGATTATAAGTAATTCTGTTTGCCATCTCTTTTTACCTCAATGTGATTTATAAATATATTTTTTTTAAATCCATAACCAGATCTGAAGCTATATCTTTAGTGAAATAACTAATGAGGACAGCTTAAGTTTTTACACCTAAACACTGCAGTTCTCGTGCAATAGTTGCTTGAGCCTGGCAGCTGGATGGAAAAGGCAGGACTGCAGCTTTTGTTTTAAGGATGATTTGCTTAGCAGGATTCCCCTAGGTTTACTGTTGATTTTCAACTGTTTCCAAATTCTTCATTCCAGAGCTTTTACTTGAAAAGTTCCAAGCAATGTTTCAAGAAC
>VZTR01033188.1:58949-76075 GCA_013400775.1 Chaetops frenatus | reverse complement strand
TTTTCAGTTTCTGAAATACCCCAAAATCTCTCCTCTAGAGTGGGAGGGCTTAACTTAGATTTACTATTTTTAATGCTTTTGCATGAAGTGGCAGTCTGGCATACTTTCACATCTGAGATAAATAAGGTCTCTAAAGGTCCAGTTCACCTGATCATTTTAAGACACATGTTTTGCTGTAAATATTTCTAATAGAAATCTTCTTAGATTTAGTTGAAGTTAGTAAAATCAGTCTTGAAATGCATATATCTTGGTTCAGACAACATAGATGACCAACAACTTGTGAACAATTCTTGACTGGGCTTTTTATCCATATAAACAGCAAAACTATTACTGCTATAACTCTGCAGTCTTAACAAATTGTAAGGATTTAAAGGGCACAGTTGCCTGTCTCAAACATTATCAAGACCACAGAAGGAACTTCCCTTGCTAATTCCAGGCCTGGCAGAGATGAGGGTGAAAAACCTACTCCAAAATTCTCTTTGCATTTAAGTACCGAAACAGCACTGAGTTACTCACCCTTATCAAGGTTATTCAGAAACACACAGCTCAGGGCAACTGAGTTTTTAGTGTACTTTTGGGTTATTTAGTGTCTAGATCTCACTTACTTTCCTTTTTTTTTNTTTTTTTTTTTTTTTTGACACCTTAAAGAATATATCCATCCACTTCCCAAAAGACTTTGAGAACTAGAACAGTAATAGCCCAAAAGTGTTCATGACCTTCCTTTAAACTCATATAAGGGTAACAAGAAAGCAATTACGTGTCAAGAAAACTCTATTTCAAATTACACAAAGTATGGACAGTCAAAATGGCTTAATAATTTCTAGTTTCTAATTTCTTGCATTAAGCTTAACTGTATTGGCAAAATATTCATATCAAAACACTTATGCTAATGAAAAAATTAGTTCCAAGCCTTTAATTTTTATAGTATAATTGCTAAATGACAAAAAAATGTGGAACTCGCATATAAGTCAGTTAAAGCATGAAAGACTCAATGTTCTTAAATTAGAGTATGATAGCAATAATACCTTTCATTTTTATGGCATCTTTCATCTTGGAAAATCAAGAGGTATAATAAATATTATTGATTCCTTCAAAATATTACTGATTCCTTCAGGTAGTAAACTTGCAGATAAGAATTCACTATATTGACATTAAAGGTATTGAAAATCTTAACATGAAGGCAAATCAAACAAGTAAATGAAGCTCCCCCAGTTTCGTTAGAGTATTCTTACATCAGAAGCCTGAAGAAAGTTATCTGAAGTGTTATTCATGTGACTAGGACCATAACCACATGTAGTACTGAGAATAAACTTTAATTGCACCTTCAATTTTCAACTCCTGTATGCAGAATGATTGCTTTATGCACAGGAAAGAAATGCCCTACACACAAAAGGCTAGTTAAACATTTGGTTGCAGGAAATTCTGTTAAATTTGGTCGACTACAAAAATACTTGTGATCTATTGCAGATATTTAAATCTGAATAGATTCCATTTAAAAGATGACATAACTCTATGCTTGCACTGGGCTTGCCATATGAATATTATTAATATTTTTCATCCTTTTCCATTTGCAAGCACACTTAGCAACTTTCACACATTTACGTGTAGCAGAACAAAATCAAATTCACTTGCAACTCTTAGATGTCATCAGTGATCCTTTTTGGAAAGAACAAAAGGGTAATTTGTATAAAGGGTAATATCTCCCTCGATGTTGTTTTATGACATGTCATGACCTAAGTGAAAGCCATAATTATCTTTATGGAATAACTGTAATCTTTTGATTAATAGGCTTTCATGAGTTGAAACTGCCTGAAGTTTGGATTCACATTTAGATCTCTTTTTGGAAAAAGAAATCATTGATAATTCTACTGAGTGCAAAGGATCAAAATTAGTTTCAATTCAGTATACTAGATAATAGAATAGAAGTACTCTTTCTAGAAATTTTTAAATGGCCTTCTTTCATTGATTTTCTTTGAAAAGGAAGTAAAATCTTGCAAGAATATAAGTAATCTATTATCACTTGACTGCAGAAACAACTCAAGCTTGGAAATCAGAGTATGAATGTTTACCAACAGATCTAAAGAATGGGTTGCATATTGTTTCTTTGATTGGTGAAGTTATATACCAAGAGGGCTTCTGGTTTTGTTTAGCTTGGCTTTTTTTTTTTTTTTTTTTTTTTTTTTTTTTTTTTTTTTTTTTTTTTTTTTTTTTTGTCAGGAAAAGGTCACTAATAAATCTAGTCAGTGCATTTTGTACTTCATCTCGTGTCACACAACATCACTAGCTAAAGTAAAAAAAAGACTAATGATTCTAGAAATCTTGAATTACTGTCATTCCACACTCTTCTCATTCTCCTAGAAATGGGAACTTAATCAAAGCTCTAATGACAAGTTCCAGACGGGGTAATAAAAGCAGTCTGAGTCATAGTGGAGATGTGTTGTCTTCAAACAAAAAATTTCAAATCCGTTCTGCACAACTTCCCTCCTGAAAATGCCCCTCTGTAATCAGGGAAATATGCAGAACCAGCTGTTAAGGAACAGTGTAGGCATCTATTAATCATATTCTTTATTCTGTGGCTGCACTTGGAATTCTTCTAATAGGCTGTGAAATTCTTACATGCACACAGCTTCTGTGTTCACAAAATACAAACAGCACACGTGAAGAGCAACAAACATAGTTTCTTAGAATAAAACAATACTTTAAATAAAAAAATAATATATTGCATCACATTTTGCCAATTTTTTATTTCAGATGGAAGCAATTTTGCGTGGAGTCAAGTTCTGGAACATTAAAGAACGATCTTCTTGCAAAAGACATCCTTTTCAGTTTTTCTTCTCAGCTAGGTGCTAATATTTTTTAGCAATTTTAGGAGCTTACTTCATCTGTAGAAGTTCAATAGCATATTGTCTCCTTCCTACTTTGCTACAATTGTGTCTTCTGATCTTAAAAGTAGTGGTGCTTTATCTAGTTAAAACATATGCCATGGTATTAATAATACGCAGCTACAACTGACCCACCCAACTGCACACACACACATACCCACACGAATTTCACCCCAGAAAAAATATTAAGTCTATAGTTCTTTTATTTTGTCATGTGATACATGCAAGACTGACCTCAAACTTGTCTTTTGCCCCAGTAGTCTGTATCTTGTTTTCAAGGAAATACCATGTTTTCTTTTCTGCTTCATAGTAAAGACTAGATGCTTTTGGTGATTCAGTTTCCTAACATGCAGGAGTTAGAAGGAAATTAACATGTTTTGACTTTTGGTATTTAAAATTAAAGGATAAATTCTATCAGACTCAAATTAAATTGAAGAGTCTTTAACATATTCATTAATATTGTTTTCATTCTGCATTTATTGTTATTGACTTTTCTTACTTTTTCTGGCTTGACAGAGAGTGCTGAAAAATTACAAAACACACAGAAATATTGAAAATAGTAAAATATTGACTATTCTCATAAACTATTTTCCTCATTTTTATGTCTACTTTATTCTGATGACATCTATTTCCTAATTATATGTATAATTCTGAGAACTGAATGCAATGGACAAATACTCATATTTTAAGGTCCAAATTTCATATTCCTTAATGCAGGCTTAAAACCTGCTTTCATGAACATCCTGCCAATAAGCTTATTCAATGAAATATTTACAGACATCTAGCACAAAGGGGATGCAAACTCAGCTTAAGCATACTTCCATCTCTTATTTAAGCAAGTACATAAAGACAGTTTGCAAGGTATTAAGCAAGCTGTACAAGTCATTGACCTATATAATTCACAGAACAGTACCAGACCAGACTTCTGTCAGTGGCAGATAGACTTGTTAAACAGTCCATCACATCCTCAGTGAGTATATCAGTCTCAGTGTACTGTAGGAGTATCTGACAACAACAACCTTGTCATGCTAATTGCTAGACCAAATTTTATGTTAGCTTTATGTGGAGATAAATTATTCAGAGAAAATAACTTGGATCACCATGAGCTGGCAGTTTAGAGCACTTTAGGGTAGATATTTACTGAAATTAATTTATGCTTTAAGAATATGAACGGTCAATCAGAAAAATGTGCACAGTATAAGCTGTCTTAAAATATTCATTTTTATTTTTGGGTAAAGCTTATGCATCAATTTGCATTATATATTTGTGTGTAAGGGAGGAATCATACAGAATCTTCTTGTAATATAATCCCTAAAGGAATAGAATTTAAAAAGACAATGTTGATATTTCATTTAAGCAATTTTCTCCTTATCTTTTTACAACACATAAGTAGCTTAACAGTTAGACTGCCATAGGATATTTTTGATATTGCTGAGACTCTGATATGTCAATATATAAAATCTAAATAATTAATTGCTTAGAGAAACCAGACACCACTTTCTTCTAGACAAGTTTAAGTATTTGAATGAGAGAATATAATTAAGTTATCAATACATCAGACTCAATCAGACCAACTGTAATAAATTGTGACCCAAATATTCTCATTTATAGAAAATGCTCTCTAATATTTATATATTTGTAGTGATAAACTAGGAAAGTTTTTGACCAAAATATTAAAACAGATCTTCCTACAGTATGATTTTTATATAAAGCTCAGTTGGATTTTCTGCAGTTCACATTGCCCACTGTATCACTTGGAACAGTTAGCTTTCACATTCTGAGCAAGGTTTCACCACATTTTATTCTTCCTCAGAAGGCAGCTCCCATGGTTCTCTTCAATGCTCAAAATTCAAGCACTCAGTCTGACTTGTAAGATCCCCTCCTTAGGAACATCTGATAGTTGGAACAAAGAGATAAAGACTTCTGGTAAGTAAACACACTGTGATCACTCTGCCATTAAGAACACAAAAGATGGACATTGTTAATCCTGATATAATATCTGAGGGCTTCCTGTTGGATACACTCTCAAAGTCTTGCTTGTTTTCTCCTTTAGAACATTATCTTCCCACAGATGGATTCTTGATACTGAAGAGCCTCACATTACCATCTATTTCTCTCACCATAAAGATTTAATTCATCTTTCTGTTGCACTCTTTTTAAGTAGCACATTTTTGGCTCCAACTTTTGTCTCTGAGAGAGCCTAGTAAAGTGGTAGAATTTTAGATAATTTTACTGTAAGAAAGAAAAATAACACAACCTCCTTACAAAATTTCAGGAATGCACTTTTGCCATCCTCTTCTCTCCTATGTATCTGACTATTTTAATTGTATACCTTAATTAGTACATCCTTGGTTTCAGCCTACTTGGCTCTTCAACGACATTCTAAACGTACATTGTTAGAAAGATGAATGTAATTTTGAAGAAACAGTTAACGTGCAGCCTTTTTTTATTTTATTTTTTAATTTATGGTTGACATTTTTCTGTATCCCTCATCTGATGACCACAAATGTGGTAAGCAAAATGGGATCCAGAAAAACTGTGCCTAATTCTGCAGGCACTTGGAAAACAGGTAGAGATATAAAATATGCTACATGCCCAGAGTTTTGAATCTGGTTAGGACTAGAATTGTCAAAGCTCTCTTCTGTTTACAACTAGGTTACACAAAGTAGTTTGTAGTCTATGTCTTCACAAGTGTTTGAACCAGTTTTTGACCACAGCTAACCCATGCTATAAAAGCTAATTTTGCTCAGAGCACTAGTAACATAATTTTTTCGTTAATATTCCTGGTGGGATAACACCTGGTAATGTAGAGGGGCAGTGATAGGTATTGGGCTCAATTTTGCATAACAGATTAGTGATTAGAGTTTATGTTCAAGGTGGAAAACCCCTAGGTTTTGTGTCCTCCTAAGTCTCTAATTCCCTTGAAATTCCCCCGGATTCAAATCTTATTTCTGCCTTTCCCAAGAGAAGAATTTAATCATCCATCTGGGAAAGAAAGAATGAATGTTCTCCACATTCCCTAAATCTTTAGAATCACAAAGACAGATATGAAATCTTTCAGAAATATATGGAAGGTAGAAAAGGGGTCAAGACATGGTAACCAGATAACTGAACTTTTAATTTGGGCTCAAGAGGGTCATGAAATCTAGTTTCTGCTTATGTGTTTCCCATTTCTTAATATACAAATAAAGTACAAATAGAAATTAATTCTCTTTATTGAATGGCCTTATCACTGTGTTAAGGGTCTAGGAACTTCTTGTCTCTCTCATTCCATAAATCTTCAATTCTTAGCTGTAGTGTCAAAGCTCTGTCAGGAGAGCTGGAGAGAAATCTCCCTCCCTTTCCAGTGGTTAAGTCACTCTCCTGGGAAATACAGGTTTGAACAGCCTCAGGCTGAGGAAGCCACAGAAATGAGATCTGTTACATCTTGAATGTGTGCTCTAGGCTATCATAGGAAAGGTGGACAAGTCTAACACTTCCAGATATATTTAAAAGGAGACAGAAGGGAAAAAAACTAGTTTTCCAAAGAAAGAATGTCATCCTAAAAGGAGAAAATTTCACCCTGTTGATTACCATCTTAAATAATCAGTGAATTTTGGGCAGTGAAGGATATGCCCTAGTTCCTTCTGCTTTTTTCTAACAGTTGATTTATCTGTTTCCCTTCTTACTGTGTTGGATAATGGAAATTATGTTTCCTAGTGTTGACCATTTTCCCTAAAATCTATGTGAAAGTTTAACAGTTGATGAGAAATTATAAATTCTATTTTGGGAGACAAATTGTTGTATACAGATATGGCCCTCTCTCATCTCCCTAGCCTGGTTCTGAGACTAATATTTTACTTCCATGTGCATTTTCTGGTGAGTCTGAAGAATTCATAATGCACCTCGAGGTCCACACTCAGTACTGATATGCAAGAATAACTAATTTGTGCCTCTGAATAGAAATATTTAATTGATTGCTATACAAACAGAAATTATAACAAATATAGTATTTACAAAAAACCTACAATATATGGTAGTTAGAGATGCATATATCTGGCATTCTCATTGTTTTAAATCAGATATTTAATGCTCCATGGGAAGTCTGTATTGGTGGCAAAATGCTGAATAATGGCTCAGTAGACTTCAAAAAGATTTGGAAACAGGGCTATAGTCTATAATTATTTGTCCTGCTGTTTTTATAGGATCATAGAATCATAGAATGTTAAGGAATAGAAGTGACCTTAAAGATCATCTCACCTCAGCCCCATCCCCTGCCATGGGCAGGGACATCTCCCACTAGATTAGGGTGCTCAATACTCCATCCAACCTGCACCTGCCTGAACACTGGCAGGGTTGGGATGTCCACAGCCTTCCTGAGCAATCTGTTCCAGTGATTCACCACTCTCACACTAAAGAATTCCTCCTTTATATCTAACCTAAATTTCACCTCTTTCAGTTTGGATCCATTATTCCTTTTTCTATCACTGCAGTTCATCTTTGTCTTCCTTGTAGGTCCCCTTCAGATACTGAAATGTTTATATGAGGTCTCCATGCAACTTTCTCAATGCCAAATAGCTCCAGCTTCCTCAGCCTGTCTTCATTGGGGAGATGATCCAGCCCTTTAGTAAACTTTTGGCCATCTCCTGAACTTGCTCCAACATTTCCATGTCCTTCTTATGTTGGGAGAACTGTATGCAGTATTCCAGATAGGGTCTCTCAAGAGCAGTGGGGGAGAATCACCTCCTTCCACTCTCCTTTTGATGCAGCCAGGGATGCAGTTGGCTCTGTGGGCTGTACGCACACACTGCTGACTCATCTTCATGTTTTCATCAACCATTACCCCCAAGTCTTTCTCCACAGGGCTGCTCTCAATCAGTTCTCCAATCGCAGCCTGTAGGTGTGTCTGGGAATCTGTGATCCAGGTGTAGAGCCTTGCATTTGCTTTGCTGGACTCCAGGAGGTTCAGACGGGCCCACCTCTCAAGCACCTCATGGAGTCCCTTTTCTCCAGTCCAGGTGTCAACTGCACCACGTAGGCTGTTGTCAGCAAAACTGCTGGAGGTGCACTCAAACCCACTGTCCATGCTGCTGACAAAGATGCTGAATAGTGTCAGCCCAAGTACCAAATCAGTATTTTTAATACCTTGAATTAATATTTTTTTGACAGAGGTAACTCACGTTTCAATGAACAAATGCATCTGGTGAGTTGTAACATAGAAACAAACTGTTAATCTGTATGATTCCTATTAATTTAGTGTTTGTATGTTGTGGGTGGGACTGAGGAAGAAAGAAACACCATACTCTAGAGGGTGGAAAATGTCAAAAGATATGTGTTTTCTTTGTAAGTTGCAAATTCCAAAAAAAAAAATTTAGGAGAAGTGCATGATAATGAATATTTTAACACTGCAAACAGTGAAAAACTGGTGATCTCTGGGAAGCACACAGGCAATTTGGTATGAATACTATATTTATTACATAACTACAGTAATGGTGACAATTTGATGGACATAAAATTGTAATAAACATTTCTAAAAGTCGATCTTTGCTCTGAATAGCTTACTGTTGAATTAATAATTATAAAAACCCCAGCCAAACCAAAAAAATAAAAACCCAAACCACAACATAAAAAGGAGGTTATTATCTCTACTTCACTGAGAAAGGTTCAAACAAAACTAAACATTCTTTTTTATAGCAAAACCATGTTTGTTTGATAACCACCAATGCAAACAAATTTTTCTAAATTTTAAGCAGAAATGCATGCCAAGCCAAATCTTATGAGTCATGGACTTGAAACACTAAGGATCTCTTTATCCCCTAGTTGTTCTTTTACAAATTGCTTAGTATTAAAAGCATTGAGAAACTCTGCTTTTTCATAATTCCATGAAATATTTCAAGTATGAGCAAATGTGAACATATGCAAAATAAGATCAAGCTTCATGAGCAGGACAGCAATGACACAGCTGGGTCACTACACAGTACTAAAAATATGTATGTCAAACTTATGTTGCACTTGGTCCTGAACATTTCCTTTACGTAAGAAAAACATCTCAAAATAGACAAAACACAAAAACATAGCTTATGGAAAAAAGAAAGGAAATATGTTCACTACAATCATAACCTGATTATGAAATTGCCTAGCTCTTGTCAAACAAACCAACAATTCCTTTTAAATTTTATGCATCCATTAACAATGACCACAGCTGTAACTACACAAAAAGGAAATCACCATAATCCATATACATCATTAGTGTATTTATATTCTAGACAGTAACAGTTTTCATTTAAAGCAAATGTAAAGTTACAAGTATGATGTTATTAAAAGCAGCCTACCCAAAAGGTGAACAGCACAGCTTTAGTTTGTCTACACCTCCACTCCAGCATGAAACCTTAGAGTGCTATGTGAGATAGCATACCTTATTCCATTTTGAAATGCCAAGAAAAAAAATTGTTGAAGAATGATTTTTGAAGATTAAACATATAACTTTGATAAAAACAACTTCAGAACAACAGGGGTTTTTAATATAAGTCTGTCTTAGGTGTTAGAAAGGGTACTTTGTAGGTATCATTCTCAGATAATTTCTTTTTACCCATCTTCATACCCCTTTGCTCTAGTTCAGTATCCACCAATTGCTAGAGTTAATTACTTAGGAAGTTGAATACTGGGTAAAGGCACTCCTCTATTCATGAAAATTTAAAAAAAGGAAAAAGAAAACAAAGTGCAGAAGGCTGCCACTTCTACATCACTTAACATTACTTTTATTACAAATATGAAGGTACAATACTAAAATAAGAAAAAAGCAATGCTTTTTAAAGTTCGTTGGTTAAAAATGAGTGCTAGCAGGGGATTGAGTCTTTGTAGACATAGTCAGCCAGTAAGGAATAGGGAAAAACTACATGTCTGGCATGGTGATATCCCCTGGTCAGAAACAGTAATAATGGCAATCATGAGAGCAGCAGGAGCTTTAAGCAAACCCTACCAGCAACGTGTAGATGGTGACAACCCCTATGGATTCTTGCACAGATGTTTTCTGGCAAGTCATCAGAGGTACCCTTCCACCAAGTCTTTCACTCAGCTTGAAACGCCCAGTTGAACAGCAAAAATTTGGTAGAGCTACAAGCTCTACCAGAAGTAGAAGTAGACAGCCTAGAAAACTGGCAGTACTATCATCCTCACATATGACCCAAATGTTCACAGGCATTCAAACATCCAAACTCTTCTGCTATACAAGAATTTTATGCTATGTTTTCCTAAAAAAGCAATTATATACGTATAAATATATATATATCCCCCCATTGGAAACCAGAGATTTCATTTCATTTCTTTTGATTCTGCCATTTTTGTTCAGTTCTGAACGTGCATATGTGGAACAAGTGAAGTAAGTTATCCAAAGCAGATAGGGGCTTGTAATTAGAATCAGTTTCTCCTTTTCAGTAATTCTGTTGATTACAGAAGCATATATTTTCTAATACTCCAAATGAGTAATATGAACTGAGCAGGGGTATGTCCTGTCTTCAGACCGCTAGACTTTACATTATATCTGTATTTAATGTCTACATCTGAGATTATTGCCTAGATTTCAATTATTGACAATAATGAGAAAGGTTCGGTTAGAGGCAGTAACAATTAATTTTAAAATAGGCATATAGAATTACTCTTTTGAACTGATCCCTGGAGAATTCTGTTTCTTTTCACAAATGATAAAGAGACCTTGGTTCATCTGCACTAATGATTTGATCTATATAGGAGGTTTATAAAATAATCTGTGATAAATAGCACTTTAAATTTGGATTGTTTTATTTTCTGCTATTAGTAAAATAACAAGTTGTCCTTCAATCTACAAAGAGCCACTGCTCTTCTCTGACTCTTAGCTAGAAGTCTCTCCAAACATACTTTTCACTGCTTTTATTTTTAATAAAATGCTACTCATTTAAAAGGCATCATGTAATTTTAGACATTAATCTGTTGGAGTGAGTCCAAAGTAAGGCCAGAAAGATTATTAGAGGGATGGAATGGCTCTCCTATAAGGAAAGGCTGAGAGAATTGGGATTGTTCAGCCTGGAGAAGAAAAAGCTTCAGGGTGACCTAATTGCAGACTTCCAGTACCTTAAGGGAGCTTACAAGAAAGATGGAGAAGGACCTTTTTATACAGCCAGGTAGTGACAGGACAAGGGGGTTGGCTCCAAACTGGGTGGGAGTAGGTTTACATAGGATATTAGGAAAAAGATTCTCTTCTGTGAGGGTGGTCAGGCACTGGCACAGATTGCCCAGAGAATGGAATGCCACATCCCTGGAACTGTTGGAGGCAAGGTTAAATGGGGCTTGGAGCAACCTGGTCTAGTGGAAAGTGTCCCTACCCCTGGCAGAAGGATTAGAACTAAATGATCTGTGAGGTCCCTTCCAACCCAAGCCATTCTATGATTTTTATGAATCTTTCCCATCTACAACTTTCAGGTCATATATTACTAGCTTATACTTTTCTCGCTTAAGCGAGTTGTTCTGCTCCTTTTTTTTGATCACTTCCACACAATATTTATTTTGTTTCTTCAAGTTCATTCAGAGTGAAAGATGAATTTACAGTCAAATGTTTGTTCACCCAAATGCAGAAATTAAACATAGCCAGCTGTTTGCTAGCTAAACACCCAGATCAGCTGATCTTAATTTAGTAAGATATTTTCTAAACTTTTATACTATTTTCTAGTTTCTAAACCATCTACTAGTCTTTACCACAAAAAGCAGTCAATACACAAATCAGTCTGAACTGAATGCTAATCTCTGCTTTTATGGAGACAGAAATACCTTAGGAATTCACGACTATTATCTCTTCAGTTCCCTCCCTGTACAAAATAGCACTGCTACAGGGAAGGTAAAAGATCTTTTCTATCTTCTCTCTACTGTACATCTTTCAAGAACAGAGGAAAGAGGTATCTGTCACAAGGCATTATTTGGCTGTTTGAAAATATCAGAGGCTCTTGTCTGTTTGCATTTAGGGGAATCCAAAGTTTTTGGGACTTTAAAAAGTAGGAGTTAGGAATCTGTCAGCATTTTAAGAGTTTTTATTCCAATTTTGTTTCCTGTAAGAAACAAAGAGATTTAAAATAGTACTGCATTGTCTACAAGCCAAGCATAAAACAAACCCAGAAGACTAACTCTTCATTAAAGATTTAACTGTGATTTTTATAATTATTGGTGGTCAAAAAGGTACTAAAAAATAATCAGAAGTGTGAGATATGCCTCGTCTTTTTAACACAATTATGAATAACTTGACGTTCAATATATTGATATAATTTATTTAAACTACGATAATGCCCAGCATAAGTTTTCATGCTATTACAATAAAAAATATATACACAATTCATGAAGTATACTTTAAATGTGTCAAAATTTCTGAACTGTCACCTTTATTAGAACATCCAGCCGCGTGTGCGAGTTGGCGCACACCCCTCTGCCCGACTGGGGCATCCTCACCCGTGGAGACGCTTGTGGGAACATAGCAGTGCAGAGCTGCACCAGCCACGCTGCTACACCTAACTGTTAGAACTTAAATTATACCTAAATAGAAAATTACCAAATCAGCTGTTTCTCCTGGAATGATGTAGTAATGTGTGCTTTTCCGAGTGCTAGCCTACTTTTTATAGAACTGTGTTGAGAAAAGAAATGATTGAAAGTATTTCAAGAGACATATTAGACTGACAAAAGTATCCACAGAATTTAAAGATCAGGAAATATAAAACACAAAGTTAAACTGATAGCATCCTACCTACCTTTACAAAGTTGGGGTATACTGTCTTCCAAATCATCATGCTGAATTACAAATTAAACTGCCTATACCACTGTACTGTGATGTGTCATCACTCTTGAATAATCTGCTCTTCTTTACCATGCCAAACACAACACAACATCAATGGTCATCTCCTTCAAAGCAATTGTAATATTTGTTTTGTGATGTGTTAATTTCTGATCACTACAAGAATTATTGCATCATTTCACTTCAAAACTTGTAAGGATTTTGATTGTTCCCTAAAGTTTTTTCTTATTTGATACATAAAGACACATCATATATACACCTTGAGTAGTGTGACTTCAGGGGTGGGCAAATTTTTATGTAAGTATGTATTTATCCATATAACTTGCTCTCAAGCTACTAGGCAACAGCTATACCAGATTAATCCTGTTCATGAGTTTCTGAGATAAATCACCATTTCCATTCAGTCCTTCCAATTGTAATGAGAGACTTCCTTGTCCTTAAAAGATAGTTGGTGATCTTCTGATTGAACTATGTTTGTCTCAGTATTCAATAACCAGTATTTGACAGTAATGTTTCTGTTATGGACTATCATGATGGTAACAGTGTGCACGTAACTATTACAGGCTATTAATGTAATTGTTTAAAACTGCAAAGGTTTAGTGACTTCCGCAACAACAGCGACAAAACAGAAATCAGTAGAGTTCGCAATTATTCACTCAATGGCTAGCGTTGGAAACAAATATTCATATAAATTGTGGACACCTTCGAAACCTATTCTCCCTCAATAAATGACAGATTTCTGTGTTTGTCTAGCAAGAGGGCAAGAGTACTGAAAGGTTTGCAGCAGAATATAGTATTCACCTAATTTAGAAATCGGAATTAGAGATCCTGATTTTCATTCTATAACATTAAATAATCATTTTAAGTTCTCAGAAGACAAGATGTTGCAGGAAATGCTTCAGAAACGACACTGCATTAGTGAACTTGGTTACTTAAAATTTAGAATACATTCCTCTTTTTGTTGCACACTGGGATGAGCATCAATAATTTCTTTCATTATTGAGTTAACATAACTTTTAAAGTACAAAGCTATAGAAAATTAACCAAAACTGCTAAATTCTAAAATATCGTAATTCTCTTTAAATAGCTGGACAGATATATAATTACCTGATATAATGTTTGGAAGTTGTTTTTTCATTAAAGAAAACCCTTTTTTTTTTTTTTGTGGCTCATTTAGTAAATCAGCATAAACCCACATATATGTTTTAAGTGCATTAGTTATAGGTAATGATTAATTCTACTGATCTACATTAGAAGAGTTTTCTAATGGCCACATTAAAAGTAGAAGCCAAATAACATTACATTTCTGGATATTTCAATTATCTGTATGGATAATTCTCTGAAAGAAGTCTGAACAATTATATAAATAAGACTTTTTTTATATGAGGTGCCCTAGTTTAAGGCCTGATAATGTCTTTGATCAATGTACAAAACTGCTCACCATCAGCTGCACTGTGACTAGGAGCAATAGGTAGCTTTGTTTGCAACATCATAAGTAATGGGCACATCAGCTATGTTGTAATTCACAGGGGATGAAAAATGTTGATAGTATGCCTTTCAAATCACACTTCTGATAGCCTGAAAAAGTAAAATCCTTACATTTGGAAAAGACCTTTAAGATCATCAAGTCCAATGATCAACCTAGCACCACCGCCATGTTCACCGTTAAACCATGTCCTCAAGTGCTGTATCCACATATTTTTAAACACCTCCAGGGACAGTTACTCTATCACTCCCCTGGGCAGTCTGGCCCAATGGTATTACAACCATTTCTGTGAGAAAAATTTTCCTAATACCTAATCTAAATGTACCCTGGCATAACTGAGGGCCATTTGCTCTCGTCTTGACACTTGTTACCTGGGAGAAGAGATTAACATCCACCTCACTACAACCTCCTTTCAGGTAGTTTTAGAAAGGGATGTCTCTCTGAGCTTCCTTTTCTCCAGGCTAAATGACCACAGCTCTCTCATCCAGCTTGTGCTGCAGACCCTTCAGCAGCTTTGTTGTCCTCCGGACACACTCCAGCCCCTCAGTGTCTTTCTTGTAGTGAGAAACCCAAAACTGAACAGAGGACTTGAGGTGTGGTCTCACCAGTACAGGGGGACAATCACTGCCCTGGACCTGCTGGTCACACCATTGCTTCAGGCCAAGATGCCATTGGTCTTCTTGGCCACCTGGGCACTGCTGGCTCATGTTCAGTCAACTGTCAATCAAAACCCTCAAAACATAGAAGTTCATGAGGGGTCTGGTGTTATTTCATGTTCTATGATGTACATGATGCTTAAAAACTGCATTTCTCAGGCATTGTTCTCATCCATGTATCTGGAATAAACTTGTAAGTACAGTTTCTGACATTAAAATACTTATTGAGAAAATTTTTAAAAGCCATAAAAATAGTTTTAAAAACCCTAAAAAAATGTTCCTAACTGTAATCCCCAACAATATTCCTGTCACTTGTTTTCTTTTTGAAGCGTGAGAAAGGGATTCTTCAAAACTCCATCAAAAATAATAGTGACAGAAATTAATTAGGCAACGTGTTTCAAAATACTCTGAAGTTTTCTCTGTGTGCAGCTCTTTAAATAAGTATCTCTCAATTAAAGACCAGTAACTGGTCTGTGTTGGGTCTGAAATGTGGGTAAGCCCTTTGTTTCTTCTTCTAATACTAAGGTAAGAACATTCAACCAAAGGTGTATAAGAAGGTGCAGAATATAATGGCTTTACTTCTTTCATTACTTACTGTAGACTTTGTCATTTGTTCATCATCACTTAGATTTAAAATACTCTGTCCTTCACATTTAAATATTTTTGCATTTCTGTATACTAGGCGTGAGTTTATATTTTTGGTGACTGCTTCCTCAGATAGAAGATTTCATAGATTATCTGTTTCAGCTTTAGTTTACATCCAAATTAATGTCACATCTGTAACAAAATGGTTTGCTCCCCTGTTGTCAAACACTGTAGGGCCAAGGTTAGCAAATTAGTTAGTATTAGCATAAAGACCTTCTGGCAGGAAAAGAAAGCTTTTTACTTGGAGCTGGACACTCAGCTGGATCTGTCAACTCAAAGCTGCCACTGGCCTCATTATCTCATTTGTCTTAGTTAGTCTAAATTGGCAGTTATGTCTTCATGTTAAATGTTTGTTTTTACAAATGAGCAACGAAGCAATAAGTAGAAGACATAAAATGAGGATGAAGAATGAGTCAAAAGCTTATTGATAAGAATTAAGAGCCAGGCTAACATGGTGACACTTTTGTGGGTGCTTAGTACAGGCCATCTGATCAGGAAGAGGAGGTCAATGAGGATGCCTAAAGCAGCTTCTGGAAGCAGCCTCTGACACTCCCGGACACTGGCTGTCATGGGGAACTTTACCTTGGTAACTGCTGGAAAGACAACACAGCCCAGGAGGTTCCTCCAGAGCACTGACCATAAGTTTTGGCACAGCTGGTGGAGAAATCAATGAGGAGAGGCGTGTGGTACTAACAATTAAAGACAGACTGGTTGGGGGTGTGACGGCTGGGAGCAGCCTTGCCTGCAGAGATCATGAGATGGTGAAGTTCAGGATCGTGGGCAGTACATAGAACTACTTTAGGAGAGAAAACTTTGACCTCATCAACGACCTACTTGGCAGTATCCCATGAGTTAGGACTCTAGAAGGTAAGCATGTCCAAGAGAAATGGCTTGCATAAGTAAGAAGTCAAGCAAAAGGTACAGGAGCCCTGCATGGATGAGCAAGGAAATTCTGGCAGAAACAAAACAGAAGAAGAAAGTTTATGGAAGGTGGAAAAAGGGAGAGGACACTTGGGAGAAATACAGGAATGTTATTAGAGTGTGCAGGGATGCAACAAGGAAGGCTAAGGCCTACGTGAAATTAACTCTGGCAAGGGATGTCAAGGACAAGAAGAGCTTCTTCAAGCATGTCAGTAGCAAAAGGAAGACTAGGGAAAATGTGGGCCAGCTACTGAATAAGGTGCATGCCTTGGTGATGGAAGTTACAGAGAAAGCAGGGTTACTGAATGCCTTCTTTGCTTCAATCTTTACTACTAAGGCCAGCCTTCAGGAATCTCAGATCCTGGAGGCAAGACAGAAAGTCAGGAGAAAGGAAGCCTTTCCCTTGGCTGAGGAAGATCAGGTTAGAGAATGAATAGGAAAATCTGGCACCCAGAAATCCAAGGGCCCTGTTGGGACCTACCAGTGCTGAGGGAGCTGGCAGATGTTACTGCTAAGCCAGTCTCCATCATATTTGAAAGGCCACAGAGAACAGAGAGGTGCCTGAGGACTGGAGGAAAGCCAGTGTCACTCCAGCCATCAAAAAAGGCAAGGAGGACTCAGGAATCTACAGGCCAATCAGTCTCACATCCATCCCTGGAAAGGTGATGGAATGGCTCAACCTGAATGTCATCACTAAGTGTGTGGAGAAAAAAAGTGTTTTTAGGAGTAGTCAACATGGAGTCACCAAG
>VZTR01033188.1:23710-58778 GCA_013400775.1 Chaetops frenatus | reverse complement strand
TACATCCAAATTAATGTCACATCTGTAACAAAATGGTTTGCTCCCCTGTTGTCAAACACTGTAGGGCCAAGGTTAGCAAATTAGTTAGTATTAGCATAAAGACCTTCTGGCAGGAAAAGAAAGCTTTTTACTTGGAGCTGGACACTCAGCTGGATCTGTCAACTCAAAGCTGCCACTGGCCTCATTATCTCATTTGTCTTAGTTAGTCTAAATTGGCAGTTATGTCTTCATGTTAAATGTTTGTTTTTACAAATGAGCAACGAAGCAATAAGTAGAAGACATAAAATGAGGATGAAGAATGAGTCAAAAGCTTATTGATAAGAATTAAGAGCCAGGCTAACATGGTGACACTTTTGTGGGTGCTTAGTACAGGCCATCTGATCAGGAAGAGGAGGTCAATGAGGATGCCTAAAGCAGCTTCTGGAAGCAGCCTCTGACACTCCCGGACACTGGCTGTCATGGGGAACTTTACCTTGGTAACTGCTGGAAAGACAACACAGCCAAGCATACACAGCCCAGGAGGTTCCTCCAGAGCACTGACCATAAGTTTTGGCACAGCTGGTGGAGAAATCAATGAGGAGAGGCGTGTGGTACTAACAATTAAAGACAGACTGGTTGGGGGTGTGACGGCTGGGAGCAGCCTTGCCTGCAGAGATCATGAGATGGTGAAGTTCAGGATCGTGGGCAGTACATAGAACTACTTTAGGAGAGAAAACTTTGACCTCATCAACGACCTACTTGGCAGTATCCCATGAGTTAGGACTCTAGAAGGTAAGCATGTCCAAGAGAAATGGCTTGCATAAGTAAGAAGTCAAGCAAAAGGTACAGGAGCCCTGCATGGATGAGCAAGGAAATTCTGGCAGAAACAAAACAGAAGAAGAAAGTTTATGGAAGGTGGAAAAAGGGAGAGGACACTTGGGAGAAATACAGGAATGTTATTAGAGTGTGCAGGGATGCAACAAGGAAGGCTAAGGCCTACGTGAAATTAACTCTGGCAAGGGATGTCAAGGACAACAAGAAGAGCTTCTTCAAGCATGTCAGTAGCAAAAGGAAGACTAGGGAAAATGTGGGCCAGCTACTGAATAAGGTGCATGCCTTGGTGATGGAAGTTACAGAGAAAGCAGGGTTACTGAATGCCTTCTTTGCTTCAATCTTTACTACTAAGGCCAGCCTTCAGGAATCTCAGATCCTGGAGGCAAGACAGAAAGTCAGGAGAAAGGAAGCCTTTCCCTTGGCTGAGGAAGATCAGGTTAGAGAATGAATAGGAAAATCTGGCACCCAGAAATCCAAGGGCCCTGGTGGGACCTACCAGTGCTGAGGGAGCTGGCAGATGTTACTGCTAAGCCAGTCTCCATCATATTTGAAAGGCCACAGAGAACAGAGAGGTGCCTGAGGACTGGAGGAAAGCCAGTGTCACTCCAGCCATCAAAAAAGGCAAGGAGGACTCAGGAATCTACAGGCCAATCAGTCTCACATCCATCCCTGGAAAGGTGATGGAATGGCTCAACCTGAATGTCATCACTAAGTGTGTGGAGAAAAAAAGTGTTTTTAGGAGTAGTCAACATGGAGTCACCAAGGAAAAGTCATGCTTGACCAATCTGATAGTCTTCTATGATGGCATGACTGGCTGGGTATAAGAGAGATGGATATTGTCTACCTGTACTTCAGCAAGGCTTTAGATGTCACTAGTAGGCAAACTCAGGAAGTGTGAGTTAGGTGAACAGTGAGGTGGATTGAGAGCTGGTTGAATGGCAGAGATCAGAGTGTCATGATCAGTGACACAGAGTCTAGTTGGAGGCCTGTAGCTAGCAGTGCCTCTTCAGGGTGTCTTGTTCAACTTATCAATGACCTGGATCAAGGGATGGGGTGTATCCTCAGCATGTTTCCAGAGGTAGGAGAGTTGGGCAGTGAGAAACTTAAGAAAGTACAACAGCAGCAAGTGGAGGATCCTGCATCTGGGAAAGAACAACCCCCAGGACCAGTATAAACTGGAGGCCAACCTGCTGAAAAGCAGTTCTGTGGAGAAGGACCCGGTGAACAACAAGTTGCTCATGAGCCAGCAGTATTCCCTTGTGGCCAAGAAGGTCAACAGAATCCTGGGATGCATTAGGAAGAGTGTTGCCAGCAGGTTGAGGCTGCCCTCTACTCAGCCACATCCGCAGCAATGCCACATCTATAGTACTGTGTTCAGTTCTGTCCCCAGTTCAGAAAAGACAAGAAACAAGTGGAGAGGGTTCAAGAGAGGGCTGCAAAGATGATTAGGGCCCTGGAGCACCTATCTTATAAGGAAAGGCTGAGAGAACTTGGCTTGTTTAGCCTGAAGAAGATATGATTGTGAAGGGGTCTTATCAATACACACAAATGTCTAAAGGCTGGGTGTGTTAAACGGATGGGGCCAGACTCTTCTCAATGGTTCTCACCAGTGATGGGGAAAAACTCAAGGGGCACAAACACAATCACAGAAAATACCCTCTGAATATGAAGAAAAACTTCTTTACTGTGAGAGTGACAGAGAACTGGAACAGTCTGCCCAGATATGTTGGGGAGTTTCCTTCTCTAAAGATATTCCAAAACAACCTGTACTAGAAGTTCTCCAAACATCCCTTCCAACCCCAGCCATTCTGAGATTTTAAGGCCCCAAACAACTTGCTGAAAGGGGATTACAGAGGTTCCTGTATTCTGGATGGGAGAACACACATGGGAGAAATACCAACTAGATATCCTCAAGAGGTCAAAATTACTTTTCTGGCAAACTACAAAAACCCAAGGAGCTTTGGCAAAAGGTTTAGTACAACATCCAATACAACATAAAACACTTCACAGAGCAATATTTTGTCCCGTTCAACTTAGCAAAATTTAAACCTGTTTGATGTTGTTATTTTAAACATGTTGGATGTTAAGTTACTCAAAATATTCCAAGAAGAGGGAATTAGAAGACAGACAGAAAAGCACACATATACCCACTAACTCTTGGGTTCCAGCTGCATTCAGATAGAAACTCCAAGAAGAGGAAGGGTCAAGACATGTTCTTGCCTCGTGCTCAGCCTTAAATACCTCTGGGCCTTCCTGGGCTCTCCCCACCAGGGGGGACTTCCAGTCATTCAGCCACTCAGGAGCTGGGTTAGGCAAGAGTGAATCCCTGCCTCAGGTGTGCCAATGATTCAGTGATTGACAGCTCTACAGGTCTGGGATACAGGCTCCAGAGGGGGTGTGGGGCAGTTCAGAGAGCAAGGCCCGACCTGCCCCCTCCCACATAGGCAGGCATCCCAGAATGTCTTGAGATATCAATCCTTCCAGGTTCTGACAGTGATTATGATTCTGTTAATTTTCCCTAAAATTTAATTAAAAGCTGTATCTTGTGTCTGGCTTCTCTAATTTTAATTCCCAGGCAGTTCTAAAAGTTATCCTTCTCTTTCTTGACTCAGTAGATGTACTATAAAGTGATGGAGAGAGAGGTTATGAAACAAATGTTAAATACATTTCTCNTTTTTTTTTTTTTTAATAACATCAACATGTCTTGCATTGAAATGTTTTAGAAAGCATAAGTAGATCATCAAAAAAACATTGCCACAGTCATGATGATGTATGTACACCCCATTTAACAGCGCTGACCAGATTAGGCAGTCAGGAAGGTTATACATCTTATTAAATAACATCACATTGCACTCTGGGCCACAAAATGACAATGACAGAATTTTCCAGTTAATCAGCATAGAAAGGCATTGCACAAAAGAGAGCTATAAAAGTTATATAATATGCTTTTATGCTTCGTGATATCTGGCACTGCAATCTCACTTCCAGTCGTGTTCTGAAAATGACATTTCTAAAGCACATTTTAAGTCCTAAGAAAAATTTCCTGGCATAAGAAAAGTCCTTCCTTCCAACCCCCTTCCCCCCTTTCCAAGTTTTTGCACTCACTCTATTCAGAATAATGGGGAAGTTATATACTTTGAAGGGTCTTTGGCCCCATAGTTTCCAGACAACTATGCAAGAACAAGTGAAAATTATTATGTAAAATGGAACTTATTAACCAAATTTTCCTGAAATATATAATAGTGCTAGAGTATATTTCCAAAGTTACAAAGTGATGTGTAAAGGAAATAAGTTATTTACCTTTTATAAAATCCTTCTATGATTTTATCATCTTTCACTTAAGAAATATTCTGCTACCTAAGATCTGAAGTGTAGACTTGTGAATAAGGTTTAGCTCTGTTTTTCATCCAGTGACTGTATAATATAAAGCACATACTGTGCCTGCAGTGCGTAGTTACCCTTTCCAAGCAGAGTAAACTAAGTATGCTTATGAATGAGACCATGGCTTTCATACCTGTCACAGACCTATGAGCTTTGTCACTGCATAACTAGAAGATCTGTAGTCAGGGAGAATCTTATTCAAGTTCAGCCTTCAGGCCCATTGATAGTATAATTCTTTTGAAACTGGAAAGATCTTCCTGTGAGTGTTTATTACACATTTCTTAAATATTGTATCTAAAACTCCCTTTCATGAAAGACTCAAAAGATAAAATCCTTAAGATTTAGTAGGCATCATGCCAGGTTATCTATTCATTTATGTCTGTGTGCTCCTGTAATGCATATATATTTTGTCTAGTTTATAAATAAAACTGAGGTTCAGGCTAACAGATAGATCCATGACTCCCTGCACAACCATTTTGGACATATGCAGAGGAAGAAAAATAAGTGTCCCATCAATTTATAAGTTTGAAAGGAGGAAATATGATCATCAAGAATACAGAGGAGAGGAAGGAAAAGAGTATGGTTTAGCTTGTCTAGTTGACCTCTAAAATATTCTGGATTCTCCGAAAGCTACTAAAAAATGAAGTGTTCTGGACAATTTCTTTAATATTTCTCTAATGGTAGTAATTCCTGCATGTTATTGATATGTAATTTCTTTCATGGATTCATTTATATCTGTTTATTTAAAATATATTTGAATAACTGTGACAGAAAAACAAAGAAAAACCTTTAATGAAAATATCATTTTGACTGTACTGTTTTCAAACACACTTTCAGCAAAATAAACCTTGAATTGTTTCAGAGGGAAAGATATCATCTGATGATTTGTTACTGAAAAAACTGACCAAAATGAGGCCAAAATAAGTGTTTAACATTAATTAACCTGTTTTATGAACTTATCCTTTTATAACAAGTTTATTGTATTTTGCACAGCCTGACTTCTGATCACTGGCCTAACTTTTTAGAAGCAGCAAGGCTCTTACAGGATACAGCTTCAGACACATTGTATTACTTATTCAACACACTATGCAGAAATATAGAAGAATGTACCAGTATAAGGGAATTTGTAATTAATTTTCCAGGTAGAAAACCTGCATTCTTCCAACTCCATCTTCATTGACCTAGAACCCTCTCAAATGGAATCTATTATTTATTCTAACTTAAGGACCTTTTTAAAAGAGACTGAAATCTTTAGAAAGAGGGGATTAAAACACAATATTCAGAGCCAGAGTTACACAAATCAAGAAACTAAGTGATCACGGAGCATCAGCAGGAGAAGAGGGCAACAGTCTCATAAGAGGGGAAAAGCTCATGGAGAAACCAGAAGTTGATAAAGTATTTAGGGAGCACCGATTTTTTTACAGCAGTGTACAAGCCTTACAAATATGAGGAATCACAAAAACATGGAACAAAGTCAGAGGGCTTCTGAAATACAACCAAGTAAGCAGAGAGTTAAAGAACTACCAAGAAGATAGATCAACAGTGCAGCAGTGTATGCTTGCAGCCTTGAAGGCCAACTGCATCCTGGTCTGCATCAAAAGAAGTGTGTCCGTTGGGTCACAGGATGTGATTCTCATGAGGACAAGGTAGAGGTGAGAGTATCAATACAAGAATGATGTGAACCCTGTGTTAGAGGGCTACAAAGGTGATCAGAGGAATGGAGCAACTCTCCTACAAAGAGAGGCAGAGAGACATGGGGTTGTTCAGCATGGAGAAGAGGTGGTTTATGGTGACCCAACTGCAGCCTTCCAGAACCTGAAAGGACGTACATGAAAGATGGGGAGACGTAATGTGAAAGCTCTTGTAGTGACAGGATGAGAAGAAATGGCTTTAAACTGAGACTAGGTTTAGATTAAGCATCAGGATAAAGATGGCAAAGCACTGGAACAAGTGATCCAGAGGGGTTGTTGTTTCCCCATCCCTGGAAGTGCTCAAGGCCAGATTGGGTGGAGCTCTGAGCCACGTGACCTAGTGAATGGCATCCCTGCCCATGGCAGACAGTTCTCATCTGGGTCAAACAGGGATGAAGCTGGGAAAAGCCTAACCTGCTTGAAGCTGAATCTGGTAAAGGACAAGAAGAAGGTTTTCTAAACATCTATCAGTAGCAAAAGGAAGACTAGGAAAAAATATGATCCCACTAATGAACTGTATGAAGAACCTAGTGATAAAGCATAAAGAAAAAAAATGACATATTCATTATCTCTGTACCTTAATCTTTTCTGGTACTATAAGAGTTCAGGATTCTCAGGTCCATGAGGCCTGTGGGAAAGTCTAAAGGTAAAAAAGACCCTCAGTGGAAGAGGTTAGGGAGTCAGGGAACACTTATAAAAAAAAGAACATGCACAAGTCAATAGGATCTGATGGGCTGTGCTCAGGAGCGCTGGGGAAGCTGTTTTATGCCATTGCAAGGTCGGTCTTGATTATCTTTAAAAAGTTATGGCAATTGGAAGCGGATCCTAAGGACAGGAGAAATGCAAATGTCACATCTACCTTCAAGAAAGGCAAGAGCAAAAATCTAGAGTATGACAGGCCACTCAGCTTCACACTGTTCCCTAAGAAGGGGATAAAGAAAATAATCCCAGAAACAGTTTTCAGGCACAGGAAGGTTAAGAAGATGATTGGGAGGAGTCAGCATGGATTCACAAAGTCAAAATAATGTCTGACTAAGCCGATAGACTTCTTATGATCAGATGAATGGATTGATGGATATGAAGAGAGCACTGGATGTTGCTTATCTTAACTTTACTTGAGGTCTTGACCCTTACTCATAATATCCTAGCAGAGAAGCTGGCAAAGTATGGGCTAGATACACAGAAAGTGAGGTAGCTTGAAAACTGTCAGAAGTCCTGGACCCAGAGGATTGTGAATAGAAATGTGAAGTCCAGCCTGAAGGCTCTCACTAGTGGTATACTCAGGGATCAGTGCTGGGCAGATNNNNGCAGATATTGCTTAAGAATTTCATTTATAATGGGGAAGATGAGACAGAGTGGGTCTGTGGCAATTCTGTGGACAATACAAAACTGGGAGGGCTAGCTAGTACACCAGATTGTTTTGCTATCATTCAGAGGGATGTGGACAAGCTGCTTAAAAAGAATTTTAAGAAGTTCAACAAAGGCAAAAAAATTCTTTCTCCTGGGGAGGAATAACTCCACCCACCCGTACATATTGGGAGAGAAAAAAAAAGAAAACCTGCTTCCCAGGAAAGGATCTGGCTGTCCCGGAGGACACCAACTTGGCCATGAGTGAACAATGTGTCCTTGTTGGAAAGAATGCCCCCCTCTGAGAGCACTGTCAAAAATAAGTTCTTTGTGATGTGAACATTTACAAAGAAGGATCTGAGACTGAAACAGTGTCATCACTTTATTTCACATAAAGGAAGGAAATAACCATCCAATGATAAATACTTGCAGTCAGTAGCAAGTGCTTTAAACTGATATCAGAAAGTTGGAATGACCTATATCCTACTTTCCTGTATCCTAAGTTATTATGTCTCCAGGTCTCTTTTTTTCCACTCTCAGCTCAGAACTCTATTTTCTTGATAGAAATAAAAATTGTAATTTGTACCCTTGGAAAATGTAGGCCTGTAGCTTAAAGGAATTCTGTTCATCAGAGCAGAAAAGCTAGCCAAAACAAAGATTTTTATTGCAAATTTCAAACCCAGGTCCTGCTACATTTATTATCCTTCCATTTTCATTTAGACAATGTCTACAATTTTTAATGCTTTTGTATTACAATCTTTTCAGAAGACATAAGAATTTTTAGAGGTTTTGCTTATTCAGCAAGCTTTGAAATATTCATATACCTATTGTCACTTTTTTTTTCCATTTATGCATTAAGAATGATGTCACTGATCACAGTGATTGAAAAAGTAATTTAAGGACTAATACTATGTCATTCTTTGTCAATGGCCACTGACATGTGAGCAGTTATTGCTTGAAGGCCTCCAAGGTGTGTTATTATTAAAGCAGTGTGGAAAAGATGAGTTTGCTGTGGTCACTGTACCCACACCCTTTCTGGTTTTGGTTTGGTTTTTTTTTAGTAAAGATTAGCGTTTCCACAAAAAAAGGTCATTAAAAATAGAACAGCAATGTTTGTGACCCATGCTGGAGGACCAAAAAGTGTTGGATTTATACTCCAGAAGTCACCATCTTGTTTCCTATATTTGATATTCCAGTTCTCATTTAATTTGTGACAGAATCGAGAAAGACATTAAATCTGGGGCATTAAATCTGCAAGATTGGGGGAGGGGGGTTGGGTTTGGGTTATCGGTTTATTTTTTTTCTTTATGGTACTGTGCAGCTCTATTTGTGCTTGAAAGAACAAAGGTCACTCACGTGACTCCATCCTTTAAACTTTTATTATTCATGTTGTAGCCTTGTAATGATGCAGGGATTGACTGAGCTTCTCTTAGAGAGGATGCATTTGTTCTCTAATATCAAGCAAATGTAAGTACTCATACAGAAGGTGTCATTTATGTTGTCTTCATCTTACAGTATATTTCAGCATCAACAGAGTACAGCAATTCTACACTATTAACAGATCTGCAAGTCTTATACAAGAATTTACTTATCATTGCTGAGATGGGACTCGAATCTGAAACTAAAACCAGGAGCACAGGAGAACAACACACCAGATTTAAATTTCCACTTTTTCAGCATCTCTTCTAGTAGGAAATTCTCCAGTGCCCATTACTTCTTTATGCAAATTCTTGAGCAGTCAATTGGGAAATTCTTCAATTCTTTGCTCCTACTAGTGTCTCTTAACTCTCTCACAAGAGGTCTAAGGAATACAAGTTTGCATTCTGTCTAAATTACTAGGTTTTATTTTTAATCCTATAGATGTTCTTATCAATGCCAAATTACTTTCTGAATCCTGTCAAGCTCCTGGCCTTGGTGATATAATAATCCTCCTTACATAAATTTTCTTTTTCTATGTAGTCAGCTGCAGTTCAGTTTAAGGAGATGTTACACTCTATAAGTGTGAATATATGTATTGGCACAGATTACTATTGCTACTGTAATTTGGCAGTTATGTTGTAGACAGAATAGAACTTTGTGCTTTGCCTTAACCTTTCCATAAGAGTCAACTAGTGCAGTGCCTTGACAATGGCCTACAAGAAAGATGTAGGGGGATTTTTTACAGGAACATGGCATGACAAGACAAAAGGGAATGGCTTTAAACTGAAAAAGAATAGGTATAAATTAGATATTAGGAAGAAGTTCCTTATGGTGAGGATGGTGAGATACTGGAATGTGTTGCCCAGAGAAGCTATGGATGCCCCATCTGTGGAAGTGCTCAAGGCCAGGCTGGATGGAGCTCTGGTCTAGTGAACATTGTCCCTGTACATGGCAGAGGGAATAGAAACTATAAAATCTTTAAGGTCCCTTCCAACTCAAACCATCCTATGATTCTCCTTCAAAGAAAAACAACCTTTCCCCATTCCTGAAAGAAAGGTTTGCTTTTACACTCTCTGAACATGCCTGTAGAAAGATCAGCATAAATAAAATAAAACTACTTAGGCAGATTATGTTCAAGATGCCCCTGAAAGAAACAAAAAGTAACCTAGAAGTCTGAAAGCTGTTATTCTTGCATCTTTGTAGCTAGTTCTTCAGGAAAAATGTTCATTTTGCAATGATATTTTTTATTTTTGAACTGTAAATTTTCTCCTATATGGAACTAGATGATCTCTGAGGTCCCTTCTGGTCCCATATCATTGAAAGGCCAAGATTCTTTGTGTTCATACAAACCTTTCTACACTATTCAGTCATTAACATCTACCAATTTGTCTATACCTAAATAAACAATAGACTAGAGGCTCCGTAATCTTTAAAACAGAGCTGGATTATAAAAAAGTTTTATCTCTTCATGAGCTGGAATATCTCATAGTGGTCTCACCACAAGAAGTACCTCACTTCTCTGAATCCAAAAAACCAATGGAAATTAACGCAAAATTAATTACTAATTGCAGAAAGCCGTGAAGGATGAAGCCATGAAGAATTGTGGAAAGCCATGAAGAAATCATGTATGAAAAAAAATTGACCAGACTGACTTTTAAGTGCTGTAAGTTTTTGTATGATATGTAATTTTGTTGATCAGTTATAAAATGTTTTACAAAGCAACTGTCTGTGAAAGTGTTTGTCATGACCTAGAAGTTAGCAGTAAGCATTCTGAGCCTTATGATTATAATTGTACAAGTTTCAATTTGAGTGTTTCTTATGGTTTAAATTAGTTATGAAACGAAACATACATGAAAAGGAAGAAGTTGTAATATGTGATATAGCTACACTAAAAATGTTTAAATCTATGCTTTGAAAGAACAAAATTCCTTCAAAAAAGCAATTGAGGAGATATTTCTGATTTCATACTGAAAGAACTTTGATGACAACTGAAGAATGTCTATTCAATATCATCACTGGGAATTTTTACATTAACAAACTCAAACTTTTGCCACTTTGAAAAATTCCTAGTAGGAAAGGTCAGGTACTCGGAGACGTCTACAGACATCTATCCTTGCATTCCTGAACCCCTTCTTATATGAAAAGCCAGCCTGAATATCTGGTTCAGAGGTGTTGGAGAAGCTTGCATTATCCTTTGTAGTGCTAGGCAACCACTGTCCTCTGTCTACTGACCCTTTAACTGTCACTAAATTCCTTCTGTACTGGTTTTCCCTAAATTGGGTCTTTTTGCTCATAAACCTTTATGACTGCTGAGCTCTCTGAATATGTTCTCAGAATACATCATCAAGATGGAGTCAGCTTGGTACCACATTACTAAAAAAAGAATCAATACAGCAGCTTAATCTAACTACAAAAAATATTGGTACACTTTTCCTCTTGAGTTTTACCTAGATAGTGAGTTACTTAAGTTCTCCTTTTCCCAATGAGTTGGGTGCATGAAGTCCTAAAAGGATATAACATCTCAAAAGCAAATAATCAGCAGTTTTAGGCCAGGCTAGCCTTCCACAGTCTTCTCTGGTGTTGGAAAATAAGCTTTCTTCTTCTATCAACTTTTAACTACACAACTGTCATTTTAGATCTATTGAATGTAATAACCTATAATATATGCAAAGGACTTTTTGCCATGACAACAGAATTTTTCATTCATCTGTAGTACCGCCGCTATATGTTTTTGTGTAAGTGCTTTGTGGACAATGATCCCACAGTCCTGCACTTGCAAGTCTCCAGGTGGGGTGAAATCTGTCTCATTTTGCATACATTTCACATACATTTTTTCCTATAAAAAATACCCGATACTTTTCCACACAGACAGATGAAGTAAGCAGCTACATCTGAGTACCACAGAGGAAGATACTGTAAAATTATATTTAGACACCAAAATTTATACATCTGGGTGGGTTTTTGTTAATGGATACTAGAAAACTACAGATAAAAAAATAATTGTCTATATTCTAGTGAATTTAATTGCTTTCTAAACTGCTTTCACTAGTTATTGCTAGATCATCACTGACTGTAATGATAACATAAATACCTAAATGAATGTAAAATTGTGCACTGAGATAACTAAATTTAATTAACTGCAATCAACACCTACCAGCTACAATTTGGAAGCTGAACCCAATACCCAAGTACAAGGAAAAGTTCCTTAAGAATGCAATTCAACTCTTGCAATGTTTAGATGTATACAGGGAAGATAGCAGTGCAAAAACTTGCCACTAACACACAGCAAACATCAGATTCTACATGGATAAGAAGAGCAAACCAAGATTCAAAGGTACCTCCACAGTTAATGCAGAGGACTGTTGTTGATGATGATTATAGTGATAGATAAGGAATCAGAAAAAAAGTAAAAACTGAAGATTAAAAGCATTGCTGTATTAGTGCTAAAGAAAATAATATAAATCATAATATAGAACTGCCCAAAACTGGTGTAGTTCACTTAAAATTATCTTATACTCTGCAAAGTGTATAACAATCCTATTTTGATCACAGTTTAATTCTTTATCCTGAATGTTTCATGTTTAGAACATCTTACACAGGCTTTGCCCTAATTACCTAAAATAGTTCTCCCATAGTAATGTAAGGATTTCAATTTTACACCTACTGGATTAAAAAGCCACAACTGCAGGCTGTCTATGTGTGATTAGTTCCTCAAACTGAATTTTCAAACATTTTAAAACAGGCTTAGTCAGTTATTTTAACTTATTTTGTGGTTGTTCTTTTTTTCTTCTTTTTTCCCAATTTTGATTATTACTTGTAACTCGTCTTAGTACTTCAAACAGTAATTTTTAGTAATTTTATATGTACTGTTCAGTCTGGCCTTTTCCAGAACTTAACTGATGTATATATGACAAAAAACAGTCTGTGGAGTCAGAAACTTTTCTGTAATATTTTACATGAACATGTTGCAAAATTATTTAAAGCATTATAATTTCCTGTTCTGATCAGAGGAAACTGAGGTATCTCTACCTAAAACAGACAATGCAGACACAGCATGACAACTCTTTTTGCAGTCCAAGAATAAACCTTTTTTAATGAGTGACGGAAATTCTTATCTCAAGGGAGTGAAATGTCTGACCCATGATTCCTTATAAACAGTTTCTTCTTCATTGCCTCCTCTAAATCTATTCTTTCCAGTTCTGCTATTAAAATTAATTCATCTTGTCAATTGTCTCTCTCTAAACACTCGAAGTGATGTGTCAATTTCCTACTCACAGCTCTAGCAATGCCTGACACTCCATCCTGAACCTCATGCTTCAGGAGAATCCTGACTTTATAAGTGCTGATGCCTGCCTCTCAGCCTGGGCTTCTTTTTCTGACAATGAGAGGAATAATCACATATAAGACCTATTCACCCACCGTCTTTCAGCACTGCATTACTACAAAAGATCCTTCACATCTACAGGTGCTGCTTCCACCCATTTTAAACTGTATCTCACACAGGTGTAGCTGTTTTCATGCATTCAAAACATCACCTTTTCTTTTTCTTCTGTCATAGATGACCTGGTACCATAACCAACCTTCATTTGAGACACAGAGTTGATGTTTTTGTTGTCTATGTTGATGTGCAAATCAACACAGACATGGGCCCTCTGTGTCACAGGAGCTGGCATATTTTGCCCACAGAATTTGCAGATGACTCATCAGTGGAAGTAAATTTTGAAGGCCTGTGTGGATGAGGCTTTGAGCAGCCTGGTCTAGTGAGTGGCATCCCTGCCAATGGCAGAGGGGTTGGAACTAGATGATCTTTAAGATCCCTTCCAATCAAAAACATCCTAAAATTCTGTGATTCTATGAGGTACAGAAAACCAATGGCCTCCTGCAGCAGTTGCTGGCAGCCAGGCTTCTGGCCTCTACAGACTTTCCAGAACCAGTGGCCTCTGTAGGAAACTGAGCTGAACCCAGTCAATCTCCTCTTCCTTACTTCTACTTCTTTAAATGTAATCTTTCCTCCTTTTCCAAGGAGCCCAGCTCCAGATTTTGCTGCTCAGGCTCAAAAAAATAATTTATCCTCTTACAATCTCTGCTGAGAACTGACTTCTTTTTGTCAATTTAGATACAATCAAAGCAACCACTAAAGGAATATAAAGCTAGAAGCAAGAGAAGATATAAAAAGTATGTACATACCCATAGCATACATCCTACTTATCACACACATTTGCTTTAGAAAAAAATTCCATGATCCCATATTCTCCATTTTTTCTCCTCTGTCACTACCTTTCAACTTGCATCAGACTATGCCAAATCAAGAACATAAAACCACTGGGCATTTTGGAAGTTAAAGTCTTTACCCTTGAAACTGATTAAGTATATATGGCACCAAAGTAAGAACATAACCAAGCCCAATGTTAATGATTCTTTGCATTGTAAAAGCTGTGCAAACTCTTGAACCACCAGACCACTACCTTAAGGATAGACACTCAAGTCACGGTACTAAGAACACCCTCTTCCTACTTTTTCTATTATGTCTGCCCATTCATTGCAAGGAATAATTATATTAATGCACAAACCCTTGAGCAGCTGCAGCAGAAGTGCACAAGATCACAATAGTGACACTATTAATACTAGCCCCTTCTTTGGTATTCAGAATTGTTTGTCTCTTGAGGGTTTTATTGGCAGAAACTAAAGAGAGATGCTACTGAAACACATTTTTAAAAAGCGTTGTTTTTTGAGGCATTTTATTTCATTCTTCATTCAGTTAATTTCAACTAAAACTCTTAAAAGCATTGCTTTGTATAAATCACAATTTTGAGCTGAAAATACTGAAATACTACTGTTAGTTTGTTTTGTTCCAGTTTTCAAGTTTTTTTTTTGTTGTGTTTGTTTTTTGTTTTTTTTTTTGTTTTGTTTTTTTGGTTTTTTTTGTTTGTTTGTTTGTTTGTTTGTTTTTGTTTTTTTAATTTAGGATATCTCTAGAGCAGAGGCTAGTCAATGAGAGGAAAGGAAAATGTATATCAATGTTTCCCTGCAGATTTCTGGACCTGCTGAAATCAATGGCAAAATCCAAAATGTCACAAATTAAATTATGACAAAACCCATAAAATTAAGGTATTGCTATATTTTTCTTGGTTTTAAGGAAATGTGTCAATATTAGGCATATGGTGTTTTTCAGAAGGGAGCCATAAGCAGAAATTTTTTAAAGGGAGCTGCCACAATCTTTCTCCCACTCCTGATGTAACATAGCTTTTAATTATTGTCTGTTCTCAGTGCTATTTCTTTTCACAATTATTTTTAGCTTCACAATTATATTAGCTTTTAATATGATACCATTAAAAAATGAGTAATAGAAATATATAAAATTAGGTACATAGTACAGCTCTTAGCATTAATGTGGTTGCTTACATATTGAAACTTTTTCTGTTTGAGGTTTCCCCAAAAAGCTAGCCTCTGGCTACCACTTCAATAGATTATGAATCTCTCATAGGTACTCTGCTATATCTCTTAGCTTCATGAGTTATCCCATGCATTTGAGATTCTCTCAGGTGGAACCAAAATGCCACTGTCTGGACAAGTGAGTTACAGACTGACTAGGTAAACTACACTTCTGACTGGAGATCCAAGCTTAAGTGCAATAATAGACATCTGGAATACCCTGAATTGGAAGGGACCTACAAGGACCATCAAGTCCAACTCCTGGCCCTGCACAGGACAACCCGAAAAATCACAACATGGGCTTGAGAGCGTTGTCTAAATGCTTCTTGAACTCGGGCTTGGAGCTGTGACCACTACCCTGGGGAACCTGTTCCACTGGCCAGCCACCCACTGGGTGAAAAACCTTTTTCTAATATCCAATCTAAACCTTCCTGAAACAGCTTCATGCCATTCTTCTGGGAAAATTTCCTGTCACTGGTCACCAGAAAGAAGAGATGGGTGCCTGATCTTCTGCTTTCTCTTGTGAGGATGTTGTGGATAGGTTTGAGGTCCCCCCTCAGCTTACTCTTCTCCAACCTGAACAGACCAAGTGACCTCGGACACCCCTCGAATGACTTCCCTTCGAGACCCTTTACCATCTTCAAGCCCTCCTTTGGACACTCTCTAATAGCTCTGTATCTTTTTTATATTGTGGTGCCCAAAACTGCCCCCAGCATTCAAGGTGAGGCTGCCCCAGTGCAGAGCACAGGGGACAATCCCCTCCCTTGCCCAGCTGGTGATGCTGTGCCTGATGCCTCCCAGGACAGGGTTGGCCCTCCTGGCTGTCAGGGCACTGCTGACTCATGTTCAGCTTGCCATCAACCAGGACCCCCAGGTCCCTTTCCCCAGTGCAGGTCTCTAGTGTCTCATTCCCCAGTCTGTATACACATCCATTTTCTTATCATTAATGCAGCTTGATTCAGCCACTAACACTCAGCAGCCCTGGGTACTGACAGAGAGCATTTTAGTCATCCTTAGGGCATCCAAGGCAGCCAAGCTTTTGGTAGATACAACATACAGCTTGCAAAAACCAATAACCTTCTGGTATGGTAGATAGAGGCAAGGTAAGATGCCAAAGAACGTGTCAATTTGCCCTAGAAAACTATGAATGGACTGATGAATGGACCCCTATATTTACAACCCTGTCAAAGGGTACTTAAGTATCTATAGTGGAAATCAGCTGACAAATACAGATGTATTGGATGTCATGAAACACATACATCTGTTTCAGGTAGATATCAGAAGGAACATAGAGAAAACCTTTATTCATTTGTGTCAGCATCTATAGTCTAAATAGGGTGCTCAATAGTGCTAAAATAACACTAGATGCCTATAGTAGTCAACCAAAACCTTCAGCTTTCTACCCATGGGGACTCACACAGAGAGTAGAACTGTCTAAATAAAGATGTCTAATACTGCTTTAGATTAACTGTGCTATAGCTACTAACAACTGACACAACTGAAGCTGCAGCAGGGCATCTCCTTTCACTTCCATGCAGGTTTGGATCCTCTTAGCTATGAGCCATTATTTGTGGAACTGAATCCTGCCCCTGTACATAGAAACCTCTTTCTAACAGCAAATGTATCATATAATCCTACCATCACCTTCTTGACAATCAGCTTGTTCACTTTAGTACCAGACTTTAAAATTAGGGTGTGCTAAGCTGACCTAACCCTACATCGGTCACTTTATTTTTGCTCCCTACTCAATCAGTCAGTATAGATGGATGCCTGATTTAAGAAGACTTAAATCTCCACTCATGTGGCTATAGATTTTAAGTATTTGCAATTGTTTTTCTACACAGTGAATACAAGATGGTTGCCTCACTCAAGAAAAGTATATCATATGTTCCTGGAGATATCTCACCAACTTCAACGACTGAATCATTAAATAGATATGTTGAGTTGAGTTTAATGGCAGTCTGGAATACCTATTTTTTCTGTAATGACTACTAAAACAGGTAAGATGAGTAATGCAAATGTAGATACTGCAACACAAATGTCTTAAGTTACCTGACATGCATTCCACTTTGGGTTGCTATTTTTTCCCTTCTGTTCTCCACGGTGAATTATATCACATATTCACTAGCTTCTGACATTGTTCCTGCTAATTTTCTTTTATAAAGCCCAAAATTTATTGCATTTCTTTCAAGTTACTTTTACTATATTTTTATACTACTTTGCTTCCTAATCACACTCCTAATTTATTTTGTAAATTTTCAAGTTATGCAGTGATATTTTACAAAGCAATACCAGAAATGTTCTAATTAAAATATCTTTGCACAGAAGAGTTTAATCTTTTAAAGAGCGGATATTATACTTGCTGCTGTCTTTTTGATCAGTCTTAATATATGTAATGCTCATTCTGAGTTGATCAGTAATTTTTGTTTTTGTAAAGAATTATTTTATTCATTTAAAAAGTTTTGGGATTTGCATTACACCAAACTATTTGTTAGAAGTCTGTAAGCTGGATGGAAATTATGTAATTCATAGAACTTCTATAGACTTGATTGCTATATCTAACACAATTTTGAATTTTGGGAAAGAGAGAAGACTATTTTAAACAACTCAGTTCCATGAGGGAATAATTTTTCAGTAGTTAGAGGACAGAAAAGAAGGTAAATGTTGGCTCTGTGGAAAGACTGACTCTGGCTTCTGTCCCAAAAGACTACATACCTCCTTTATTATGTGGTGAGTTGACCCTGGCTGTATCGTTTCCATTTCCTCAATCTGACAGGGGAGAAAAATATGACAAAATGCTCCATGGGCTGAGATAAGGACAGGGAGATTATTCAGCATTTATGACCACAAGCAAAACAGGCTCCACTTGGGGAAATTAATTTGATTCATTAACAATCAAATTAGAGGAGTATAATGAGAAATAAAACCACACTTTAATACACTCTAACCCACCCCTTCCTTCTTTCCAATGTTCTCTCCTCCTCTCCCAGCCACTCAGAGGGACAGGACACAGGGCCTGCAGTCAGTACATCACATGCTGTCTCTGCTGCTGCTTCCTCTTCAGGGTTAGGACTTCTTATGCTCTTCCCCACCTGTTTCACTAGGGGTACACAGGTCTTGCCAGGAGCCTGCTCCAGCATCGGTGCTGTATGGAGTCACAGCCTGCTTCAGACATCCAACAGCTCGTGTCGGATCTTTACCACAGGCTGCAGGTGGATCTCTTTTCCCCTGTGGACCTTCATGGGATGCAGAGGCACAGCTGACTCAACATGGTCTTTACCACACGCTGCAGGGGAATCTCTGTCTGATGCTGGAACACCTCCTTCACTGACCTTGGTGTCTGCAGAGTTGTTCCCCTCACATGTTCCCACTCCTCTCTTGTAGTTGCTGCTTAGTAACACAGTAGTTTTTCTTCCTTCCTACCTCTGTTTTCCCAGAGGCACTGTCACAATCATTGATGAGCTTGGCCTTAGCTAGCAGGTCTGTCTTCAAGTCAACTGGCAAGGGCTCTATCAGACACAGGGAAAGGTTCTGGCATCACCTCACAGAGCTACCTCTGCAGTCTGCTACTGAAACCTTGCCACAGAGACCCAACACAACTTCATATGCTAGTTACCTACTCAGCTGCTCATATAACCTCTCTCTATGAGCTCCTGTGTACTCTGCTCTCCACTGAGAGGATGTCAACCTGTAATTCGTGTCTTTCAAAGTGCTTGCAGTCTGGAAGGTCTGTGGCCAAAGCTAGCCCAAAAGAACACAGTTTGCAAAAAAACTATAGCTGAAGGCTCTAAAGCTGTTATCACACAACCCCATTTGCCTATGATTTTGACAAAAAATAATTTGTTGAGTCTGCCATGGATCTACATGAACTTACTCAACTTATTAGAGTTCTCATTTAAATTAACAGACATATGATTGCTTAAAGAGGGATAATACAAAACAAGTTTCAGATCCTTTCATACTAGTTACATATTGGGGTCAATCTTTAGCAGCACTTTGTAACAGAAGTTGGTAGAATTTTTCCTGGGGCAAAGTGCTATGTAAGAAATTTTCATTTTTTTATAAGCAAACCAGCTTTTGTTTTGTTTTTATTTTCCTACCCATCCTTGTTAATGGAATTGGATAATAATGGGTCTACTTTTGTTTATAAAATGTTCATTAGAATAATTAATTTTATTTTCTTTTGTAAGAAAGTGGTAACCAGACAGTATGATTTGTACTTCTCCATGCAATTTTCTACTGTTTAGTTTAGATAAATATTAAAATAAGGTTATTTGAGAAGCCTTCACTTACTGATGATATTAGCAACTGCCACTATTACTGCACTTATATTCCACTGACCTTTTAGAATCTCAGCCCTAAAACTCCACTGCTGTGTTCTGATCAGATTGCATGTCTGGGGTTCTGGTATGATTTATCAGTTAGAAATTATTTGAAGAGGATATATGATTGTAATATATTTCCCTGATGGATCTTCGATAAAACGTACAACAGGCATAGAACGAGGTCACAGAGGTGTTATTGAAGTTAAAATTTCCATTCTAAGTTTCAAAATCTCTGCAATCTGTCTTCATTCACATCATACTCATGGGAAGAGCACAGCAATGACCCTAACAACAAGAATGCAAATTTAACATTTGCCCCTTATAGAGCATGCAGCCTTTTTGTAAATAATAAAGGAAAACTGTTTCAAATTAGAAAAGAATCAAACATAATATGTATGCATTATCAATGCTTATGAAAAGAGAAAGCAGGAAGGATGCTTTATATTGTACTGAGTGGTTCTACAGAGCTCAGTTACAAGAAGCATGAAGGAATCCTTTGTAATCAGATAGTAGGAAAACTTTAAAAATATTTTCGAGAAGTCATAACTTTTTGTCTGTACTCTTTGTCTCTTCTGGGATGGTGGTTGAGAACTAGAATAATCAACAGCGCAGTAAAACAATGTCTGTCTAAAGTTAGTAGAAGAAAATTCTAGCTCTGAGAAGAAGAAAAAACCTGTATCAGCATAGCTAACTACAAATTCCATAGAATCATAGATTCTCCAAATTTGGAAGGCCCTCACAAGGATCATCAACTAAACTCCTGAACCTGCACGGGACAACCCCAAGAATCATACCATGTGCCTGAGAGAATGTACTTCTTTTTTCTCACTTTTAATTTTCTGCAATAAGTGAGTATATGCTATTGTTACTGAAAAATATGTATATGTTAATTTTTCATCTCTAAATGTATGGCAGGACCTGTGGAACAAATAACCTGTTTCCTTACAAAGTGTTCCACTGTATCCTAAGGGATATATTGGGCCTATACAGAATCTGCAGCAACTGATGACAAAATTAGAGTTCAGAAAAAGGAGAATTCACTCCATGTTCATCAACAGTCAGCCAGGACTCCTGACATGCAGAAAAGTTGTAAGGCTAACACTGGAACACAGGAAGTATGGCCTATTCACCTCATCAGCTTTAGAAGAGGGTTTCTCCTTACAGTAATGACAATATGTCAGAGGTATTTGTGATCTGTTTCAAAGGTTCTCCAAACTGATGAAACTGAAGCATGACAGATGTAGTTATTAAAAAAAAGAAATCAAATACATTTGATTAATTTAAGAAAAATGCTTGTGCCGTGTTCCAAATTTAAAATCTGTCATCAAGGTCATCCAACTGCACCACGGAGATTTTGTCACAATTACATGGAGCTGGCCACATACATTCAGTAAACAGAAGTATTAATATGTTAATTTTAATCCTTAGTACGTGCAGTTTTCAATTATCCAGCTATATGTTGTTGTGCATACCTTCAGCTTAGGAAAAAAAAATATTCCTGACTGCTTTTTTATAAAATTTACAATACCCTGGTGAACTTTTCATCCATAGATGAAGAAATAATGCACAGCATGTTTTTAGTTTTCACTAATCCCCCAAAAATGCCACTTTATTAAAAAATAAAATAAAAATTCTTCCTATTTCTAAACATGAAGATGGCAGACCCTCTTCAGAACTAATCAAAAGTAGAAGTGTATGAAGTAGGTATAGTATGCATACTCTGTGTATTTACTGAAATATGGTGTTACTTCATACACTGAATTGCACCCTAACTGAGGTAGTCTGAAGGGACTTGCCCAGTGTATATTGTCACTGTAAGTAAGGAAAGAGGGGTGAGATTTATTTCAGAGAACAGTAAGCAACTTACTTTGTGTCATAATTAAGGGGGTGTCCTAGTTCCTTTAGAACAAAACCGGTTCTGTGATAAAATGAAGGGCCTTGTTCTAGACTCTCAGTGCAACTAGTCAAGTGAAATCACTGTAGAAGTTAGAGTAAAGCAGTACTGTTTGCAGCTTACTCTCACTTATGCAGTATTTAAGGGTTGCTCTCTGAAGCACCTGATATATAATTAGAATCAAGCCCTTAATTAACCCTTCTTTATGCACTCAAGCTAATAACAATGATTACAGTCTTGTTTCATTGCAATAAAGGGTAAACATCCAAAGGAATGTCCTAAAATGTATATTCTCTGAATTACTGCTCACCTGGCAATTCGAATCCCACTTACTGTGTCAACAGCACCATTTGTTGCCAACACATTGGCTTTCTTTCCTCTTTGAGTTTTGCCAGAACATTCTAGTAGTGAGCAATTTTGATGCTGGTAATCTACATAACTGACTGGAATGAAACAAGACAGGAGAAGTGTTAAAGCTGTGAGCCTTGAGAGCTCAACATTGTTTCTTTAAAACCCTGAAACCAAGACTGAACTCCCATTTAGACGCTTTGTTGGACACAGAATTAAACAGGACACAGAATTAAAATCTGCACTGCTTATGAGTCTAGGGTTAATTCACGAAAATAAATGGAAAAATTACTATTCCTTTCAGGACCATTTATGGACCAGATTCAAGAAGCATAATTTCCCCTCTTATAGAGTTCTTCAGCAGCAGCCTGTTCCTGAGCTCCAGTGAAAGCTCTGAATGAGTAAAATGTTGCTCTATTTATAAATATTGCTGAATCATGGTCAATTTTTAGTCTACCAGCAACTCCAAGTCCAGATTTTCTATATCTGACCATATTTCAAATTACAATAATATTGTTTTGCATTCCTGGCAGGCAGAGATTTTTCAGAAAATTCTTATCTGAATTAAATATCTAAAAATTCTTAATTTTAATTTCAGATGGAAATTAATAAATTACACCAGGGAGCAGAAGCCTTCTCTTTCAGGCTGTGAGCAGTTTCAATGTTACAAAGCTCATGAATTTCATATATTTGAGTGAGCAATGGTATTACCAAGAGTATAACCAGTCTGTCTTGCATCAGACATATCTGAACCTGATGTTTTGAATAGTCAAAACAGGACAATTATGGCACAGCAGATCGAAACAGGACAATTATGGCACAGCAGTCTCATCCATTGAAAATAATGATGAGGTGGGTGTCACATGTAAGGCGAATAGGGAACTGTCATGGACAAGGACAGAGTAAATGGCAACCCCCAGTGGTTAAAAATCCTGGGATCTATTTAAGAGCCAAGAAGATTAGAGCTTTTACTCCACTCTCACTCACTCCTTCACTCAGTCACTCCCCTGCAGCCATATGTTCAATAGGTCTTGACATGCTTTTCTGCAGGGGCATCCCTACTAGTCCAGCAATATTGTGCAGAAATTAATGTTGGGTCTTGCCATGCTGCTGCTCACAGTGAGTGCCGTGTGTATTATCTCACAAAGTCCTAGGCCATCCCCTGGCATTTGTCTGTACACAATATTCTGATTTCCATGATCTACACTCATGTACAAGATCTTGCCTTCAATCAAGATATTCACCCACTTTGAGAGAATACTGCTTCCTAAATCTAAATTGTCAGTGTGCAGAGGCACAGTACGTGATCATCTTCCTGACTTGCAGTTCTGTCTTATGTCACTTGTCAAATGGAGAATTCAGGACATGCTGCTTTTGCTCAGTTCAAGTTTTATCAGTATTTTCAGACACATACATACCCAGATATCTGCCATGTTAGCATTCACATTTTAAGCTTGAGGTTTTTCGCAAGAAACATGACCTTGCAAAAATTATTATGGTTATCACAGTTTCAGATCATAATATACTAGAAAAAATTGTGAAAGAAATGCCAATATTCACAGGTGATTCTTCTACTTGCAGAATTTTTCTTTTCATGAAATTTTGTTCTGTCTCTGCAATGCTGCCCTTGGCAAAATAGATATTATTTACTAAACACTGGATTTCACTATGCAAGTACTTTTTGAGTATTTATATTGTTTGCCATCACATTTTGCCTATGCCAGATGATAGCTATATATTTGCAAAAAGATAATTTATCAGAGTGAAAGCCATTAACTCATTTCAGTATTTAATCACCAAATAAAAATTGACCAAGCAAATATAATAATAAAAAAACCCCATAAAATTAAAAAAGAAAATTTAAAAATAAGTAAGTTACTTAATTTCAAAGAAATGGTTACATCTGGAAGTCAAGACTGAGGTATAACTTGGTCTGAAATGCTTAACCTTTTCATAAGAGCCCTTCAGGGCACTAGTCTAACAACAGTCATGAAGGATTCCCTATACTAAAAGGTATAACCAATGTGTTCAGATTCACGGGTTTTAAAGGAATGGGTAAAACAAAAGTCAGCGTAACACCTATATATAAATTTAAATGCAATCATGACAAATTTACAGGAAATTAAAAAATATTTCATGGCACAAAAATTGAATTTTACAAGATTCTATGTTATTAGAAATTGTTACATGGAACTGTTCCATGTTCTGGACAGAAAGCAATATAATTTTGTCTCTTGAGATGTTTCTAAATCTTTTATTTTGACACTTTCTAGCATCCCAAATACTGTGGAAGCCAAGACCTCTGAAAACACAAGGCATTATATGGCTTTTTGGTCTCAGGGTGAAAAATCCTGCCTGCAGAAAATACTGGTACTCCATGAAAGCAATACTGAAGACAAGGGCTGGAGAAGTGAAGAAAACAGATGGATGGTTAATTTGCCTGATGAGGCTCAGTGCAGGTCAAATAGACTTGTGTGTGTTCAGTCATCATAATATCTCTGAGGCAGACAGGTATCTCTCTGCCTGGCTTTTAAAGTTTTGGGGAGAGTAAATGGAGAATTGTTCAGCATAGAAATATGTGTGATTTAACCATCTCATGATCATGTATTGGAAATGACTAGGACAATTTCAGTTGCAAGCTCACCTGAAACATCCAGCCAACACCAGAAAAGTTCAGGGAAACCACTTTGTTTCTATATTCTATACCTTGCATAACCTGAGAATTCAGTATTCTTGTTTCATTAGTCATGTGTACTCAGATTCACAAAAGATCTATAGTCTAAATGTTGAACATTTGCAATGCAGAGATCTGCCAATCTACAGTGGGTGGATGAAAGCACATGTTAGATACTAGCAATGTCTCTTTATAAAAAACAATGAAAGTTGTGCTTTTGCAGCATTTGTTTGCAACTCAAATTTCACTTTTTAACAGGTAGTTCACCTGACATAAAGTTCAACTGAAATTAATTACCATTGTAAACCAAATTGATTTTTGAGTTTGTAAACATGTGCCACGAATAATTCACACTTTTAAATGATGGGTATTTTCAGTGAATTATTATAATAAATTACTGCTTATTACTAAAATAAGCCAGATAAAATTAGCTAAGAACTGTTTATTGTTTATCAGTTAGAATTGCTAGTTCTTACAGCATTAAATTTCTAGCTATCGTTCTATGATTTTTATTAGCTCTTGGATACATATGCCTGTGGCATGAACGGGTAAAGTCCCTCTGGAAATTTCTTTTTTTCTTCTCAGAAGACTTTATTAGCCTACTGAGAAAGTAAAGTCTACAGTTAGAGCTGATAATGAGAGAGAAATATTTCCAGGCAGATCTTTTTGTTGGAGTGTTCATTTACTTGATTACATATATATGTCATTTATGACTCATTCTTTCCATCAAGAGGTACATTTTCCATTACAATTTTCAAGATCTAATTGTTCACAAAATATTTTAAAATCATTATTTTCTTGTATGTTCCCCCATCTCTTCAAATTTGCTGGCTTTGGATTTAAGAATTAGGAGGTGAAAAACACTGGATGACAGAGTCAGCTTTGTCAAATACCTTCAGCTTTGAGGGGCATCTTCACCATTGCAGATTTGAATAGAATTCAGCTCATAACTACATAAGTGAATTGGTCAGAGCAAAGACAATAAGAATCTCATGTGAGACAAACCAAATCAATAAGGAGATTTTATTTGATTGTGTCATAATTTCATACTATTTATTTTTTTACTGCTTCCTTGTTTCAATATAAGTTTGCTTGGCCCCTGTGGGAGGACATTTATTTTTATGCTTTCTTTTGCTTTCTGATGAATGGATATTGCATGGAGAAAAAAACACCAAGAAAAAAACCAAAACAACCCATGAACAAAGGCTTCCTTAGCCTGATTTCTGTACAATAACTTACAGATTATAAAGAACAGCAGCAGCACAAATCATTAAGATGGCTATCCTGAATACAATGGTCAAAAAGCAGAATCACAAACTTAACATGACATTAAAAAAAATGGAGAATTTAGAATTGCATTTTTAAAGAGGAAAAAGAAAAAAAAAGAGAGAAAGAAAGAGAAATATTTCAAATCTGCATGCAGCAAAGTGATAATCAGTGACTATTCATGTTTAAATTAAAGACAATTTAAATGCTTAGTTAGATCTGATCTTAAAAGCCTAGCTTCTTCTAAGTGTCACAAATTGTTTCATATGGGAATTCTGAGGAAGGAACTGTAACTAAAGAATGGATTGGTTCATGAGTAAATAAGTTTTAACCTCCAAAAGTGAACTAGAATGATAAATCATAGATATTTCACTTTCCACATAAAATTAATTCCACACTAGACCATCATACAATACGTGATGTGAACCCATAACGTCACAATTTTTCATAGTGGTTGCCAAACCCAGTGTTCTAAAAGGACCAAATCAGAAAAACTCTATATGAAAGGAACAAAAGCTCTTTAAAATCAATAAATCATCAGGGTAGACAATAGCCCATTTTGCCATTGATTACTAATAGTTTTCTTCATTATTTAAGTTTCTTTAAATTTCTTAATTTTAATTGTTCAGTGGAAAGTAAATATGAAAAATTGCAACCTGCGGATTGCTTCCCATAGCTACTTGAAATTTTCTGTACATATTTCTGTACATACCATCATATGGTATTGTTTTTACTCTTGATATAGCTGACTGCAAAAAGAGCAGTATAGAATAGCAAACAGCAAATAACAAATACAAATGTCCATGTGTCAATGTCATTCTTCTCATATTAATAGGTATCTACAGAAAAAATGGTATTCCCCAAGCACCCCTACAAGAAAAATTTGTTCCCAAAATATTTACAGTCTGCAAAACAAACAAACAAGCATACAAACAAACAAAAACCAGGTTAGAAACAGTTAAGTAAACACTCATCTGGATTTAAACAAATTTTTGTAAACATTTCTGCATATTTCTTTGCATACATAGCTTCCCCTTTATGCTTTCTAAAGTGCAGACACAAATAAAATGTAGGAACAATGGAGCTTTTAAACTAATTTTATATTTTGTATTTGCCTTATTCCATATATGGAATAGAGTTACTGTTTACTATAAAGGGAGCCTCTATTAGTTTTTGTTTTCATTCATTAGTATTTTGGTTTTAAAATCTGTAGCAAATACATCATATCTCTCTGTGGATATTATCATTATATTCTCTGATTGTTATCTTATGTGATATGGAAAGTAATCAACTATCCAATTGAAAATCGCAAAAAGACTGTCATATAAGATATAAGAAAGCAATTTCCTGAATTCATTGACCTTTCAATTGATATCATAACACAGCATAATCACCAGGCATTTAAATTAGCAATGTAACTCAACGTAGATGGATAACAGTGAAATCCCAAGGGCTTGTTGCCTGAACAAGACCACAGCACTGTAGCTAAAAGGGTAAATGTGCTTCATGTTTAGGGTTGACCTTTAAGTCCCACAGCTGCCTATCATATGTCTTGTTAATCTGCCCTGTTGTTGGGTTCATCTGGTTATTTTATCCTTCTTTTTTTTTTGTAGAATTTTAGTTTTCAGTCAGGTCTGACACTTCTGACACAGGTGCAACAGAGGTCTGTATGCTTTATTTTGTCTTAATCTAGGCTCACAGACATCTGGCAGAGGAAAATATTTGAACACTGAAGAAAAGATTTATTATTTAAAACTGAAATGAAAAATAAAATACAAAGGGAGTTTCATATTGCTTGTCCTTTGACACATATATTTGATTATTAGTTTGATTAGAATAATTCGACATGATTTTATCTTCCTTGAGGTTAAACATCCAGGCTAACTGTTTATACTCTGAACAGTCATCAGAGAGGAACTGGCACTCACAGCTTTTTATGGATATTCGAGTACCTAATCAAAGATGAGGCAAAAGAATGTCCACATAAAGACATATCTCCATTTCTATACTGAGAATAAACAGCAGCAGCCCCTCTCTCTCTGACAGCAGGCAGAAGAACTCAAAGACAAGAAGGCCGAAGAATTCCAGGATAAGCTTTTAGAAGAAGTCACTTTCGAGATAAGAACTCAGGGTTTAGAAAATTTTGTTTTTTTCACAATGGGTCTTCTATGTGCAATTACAGCCTGACTGGGGACATGAAAGTGTCAAAGCATAATTTCTTTTGTTTGAACTCACAAAATTAGAGGTTTTCAGTTTGTGAACCTTTAAAATGATTTATACATGTGTACAGAGACTGGACCTACCTAGTAGGATCACAATTCAGCACAAGTTGTGTCCTATTAACACAGGGGAGATTAATTTATGAAAAATAAGATTAAAACAAAGCAAGACAAAGCTACTGACTTCCTTGATCAGTACTTTAGTCTGAGGTCAAATTCCATAGCCATTGACTGAAAAAACTCTGGAGGAAACCTAAGGAGTGTTGTTTGATGAAGGACTGGAAAATTTGATCATTGGTGTCTGAGAGTGGTATTTGAAATGGGTTTGGGATTAATTGCCTTAGAGGCCAAGTGCCATACCACTGAAAACCTCTGACACTGACAAGAAAGATACTAAGAACTGAATTCAAAGGGCAGTTGAACAAACATTCTTATCCTATAAGTCACCTCCTCTGGACATTCACAGCTGTTTTTTTGCTCCAGTTGAATTTATACCACTATTCCTGCTTTCTACAGATTGAATTCTGGTCATCTAAGCAAAACCTATTCACTCAGTATTATCTACTGGTTAGTTGAAGATCCCAACAAATTTGTGCTGTAACATCCCTAATGAGCTGATCTTAAGTGATACTTGGTAGCCGAAACAGCAATACCAGAATGTTCTTCGTAGAGAAACACAAGTTAATTGATAAAATTCAAGTTAGTTTGTTGTTTGGTTTTGGGGTTTTTTTTAACTGGGGAAAGGGCTACAGTTTTGTGTACACAAATCACTCTGTTCTTTTAATCTACTTTTTTTCCCTCTCTGACATATAAACTTTTCTAAAATAAGCAGTAATTTTCGGGGTTTATAACATTCATTATCCCCTCTGCTTATCTTGTGTAGCAGGCTTGTGCTTTTTAAAAGGACATTTTTCTTCTTGTATTGCTGTTTACTTCTCACACAGTACTTTTACAGAGAAAATGTCACGTTGTGAAGTCTCCACGTAACCTTCATGAAATGTTTTTTTTAACCACAACTTTATTTTACAAAAGGGCTTTTTAACAGCAAACCCAGATCAAAGCACAGCAGTTTGGAGACAAAACAGAAGTTCCACAGTAAAGAAAAGTCAATGATCTTTCAAATAAATCAAGATTAAATCAAATCAAGCCAGTTTAGCAGAGGATTTTAAAGCTAAACAGTGACTTGGCTTACCTGAGAGCCAACCACATGTACAAGAAATCAGGTGAATATAAAGCCAGTAGTGAATGCCTGTGTCCTCTCCAATCTTAGATTATAAACAAATAAAAAGACGTTGAGTTAGATCCTGACACCTTTATTGGCAGCTATTTGTTCGACAGGATGTCTTTCAGTGGGGCAGAACTAAAATTAGATGTTATTTTATATAAGATGGCAGGAATTGGGTTTTATCATCAATCAGCTATATCATTTCGAGTAACTGTGAACTACTGAAAGTCAATAAACATACTGGAGATATCAATTAATTATTAGAATGTCTAAATTGAAATTCAGTAAGCTGTTTCAAAATATGCCGGCCTTAATTACTTCCTTTTGCACAGAACACATGCTAGATAATTTTTTAGAATATTATGTCTCATTAAACACTATATTTATTCATTAATCCTAGTGGGGTGAAAGGTTTATAGCACATAGTCAGCAGTAGAAGGAAAAATATTTGACTTAAACTTATACATTTGTTCTTACACTGTAAGTGATTTTGACATTTATAAACTGGTTCTTGCTCTGGGCTCTCTAAATCTCAGCTAAAATGCCAAGCTAGTCATCAGCCATCCATTTCCCTTTCATCCAAGTGCTCTGCCCACTGTAGAACCTGACACATTAGAAATTGTGCTGATATTCTGCATACATGCACAGTCTCAGTTGATTGTTTCAGTTGCCAGTTAAGCCTGGCTAGTTTTGCATAAAATAGAACATCTGACTTATCAATTCAGTCATAAAATATAAAGTGATAATCATAGCTGAAAAATGAACTTTCTTTCTGAGCAACCTCCCACACAATTAGCAGATTGCTAGCTCATAGCAACAAAATATAAAGATCCAACTCTCTTATATTATTCATCGCTCATGATCCATCTTGAGTAGTCTTATATTTTAAACAATCATGTTCAGGTTTCATCTCACAAGAGGGAAAAGAAGAGATAAGGCCACATTTCACTATTAAATATTAGTCAAATGTGTCCAGTGAATTCACCAGACTTCCTAAAAACTGTCAAACAATGAAAAATATCTGAATGTCTTTAGCCACATTAAAATACAGCACCAATGTGGAATACATCTCATTTAGCTTCATTAACATAAAGCTGAGGCATCAAACTTTGAGCTAGATAGATATCCACTGTATGCTAAGTATCTTCCTATAGCAAGTAAGAAAGAGGTATTAGATATCTGACTTTAGCATATCAGAATTCAGGTAAGAAGAGTCCCACTCCTCTATGTGCAACGTTAAAAGGATAAATATTTTTATCTGCTACTGATATTAATATATTTAGGAGGCATTTATATCTATCTCACTGGAAGGTAACACCTCCAGTCACATCTCAAAGTTTTGCTTTAGAGTCTCCTCTGTGTTCTATGGGCCTAGATAGCATGCAAGTATTTTGTGACATGGATCTTTTTTTTTCCCAGCTGGTCCCTGATTTCTACAAAACAAATTGAAAAGATCATTTTTCATTAATTTATTTTCATTCATCTCTATAGTTACTCCTTTTCAATCACTTCCTCTTGTTAGTGCCTTAACAAAAGGAGAACAGAGACATCTTGATTAAATGTCAGACAGGATGGGTCTTACTCTCACAGTTTTGATGTTAGTTTAAAATTCTCACAAATGACTGTATGTTCTTATTGGCTCTTATACTGCCTTTATAATGATTTGCTATGTGATTAGTGGTGACTTCAGGAGGACAAAGATCTTAAACTCCTTGCAGAAAATACAGTGATATTTGTCCCAACACATCTACTCCCTGGTGAGTTTTTTCAGTTCAATATTCCAATGCAGATCATCTTCACAACAGCTGCACTAATAGTCAATACTCCATGCCAGATCCTATTTTCTGATCCATAGAACACATTAAATCACTTTTACTTTCTAGTTTGCCAATTAGCTTTTTCCACTGGATGAGTTTTCTTCATCAATTATAATTATTGGCGATCATCTAAAGTAATTTCCCTAGTTCATTGCCACTGTTTCTGTGCCACTATTAAAGCTGGCACATTATGCCTTTATCAGCTGCCTTTTACCTGTCTACTGATCTAAACAGACTGATGCTGATATTTAAATTACAGTGACGGATCTCAGATGTGCTCACTAAGAAATTTGGATCCACTCAGAATTTACCTTTTTGTTTCCTTCATTTAGATTCACAGAATCATAGAATGCTTTAGGTTGGAAGGGACCTGGAAGATAATCTAGTTCCAAACCTCCTGCCAGGGACAGGAACTTTTTTAACTCCTACAGGAATGTGGAGTTTTATCAATAACTTCTCTGGTCAACCTGTTCCTTTGCCTCACCACCCTCATAGTACAGATTTTCTTCTTATCTAATCTAAAATTACTCTCTTCTAGTCTGGAGCCATTCCCCCTTGTCCTTTGACTACATGCCCATGTGAAAAGGCCTTCTTGAGCTTTCTTAGAGGTCTCTTTTATGTACTGAGAGGCCACAACAAGGTCTCCCTGGAGTCTTCTTGTCTCCAAGCTCAACAACCGCAACTATCCCAACCTATCCCCATAGGAAAGCTGCTCCAGCCCTCTGATCATCTTTGTGGCCTTCCTCTGGACTCCCTTCAGCAGGTCCAAAATAGACCTTGTTATTTTGGGGGTCCCAGAGCTGTATACCTGAGCTGAGACCCAGGTGGGGGTCTCATGAGAGCAGAGTACAGGGGCAGAATCATTTCTTCTGACATGCTGATCAGACTGCTTTTGATGCAGCTCAGGGTAAGGGTGGCGTTCTGGGCTGCAAGCAGACATTTCTGGGTCACACTAAGTTTTTCATGCACCAATAGTTCAAAGTTCTTCTCCTCAGGGTTGCTCTCAATCCACTCATTGGCTAGCCAGGGTCTATGTTTGGGATTGCCCTAACCCAGGTGCAGGATCATACATTTGACCCTGTTGGAATTCATGAGGCTTGCAGGGGCCTTCCCCTCTGTCAAGGTGCCTCTTGATGGCATCCCTTCTCTCCAGTGTTCCACAGTACCCAGCTTCATGTCGCCAGCAAGCTTGCTGAGGGTGGATTTAATGGTACTGCCTGTGTCACCAAGAGAGACATTAAAGAGTGCAGGTCCTAATACTGACCCCTGAGGAGGATCACTTGTCACTGGTCTTTACTTGGATATTGAGCTGTAGACCGCAACTCTTTGAGCACAGCCATTATTCAACTCCTTATCCACCAGGTGGTCTAACCATAAGCCCAAGACTCTTCCGTTTCAGAGACAAGAATGTTGTGTGGGACAGTATCAAAAGTTTTTCATGAGGCCAGGTACATGACATAAATTGCTCTGCCCAACACTGTAGCCCCATCACAGAAGACCGTGTCAGGCACTATTTGCACTTTGTAAAGACATACTGACTGTCAACAGTCACCTCTTAATTTTCCATGAGTCTTAGCAGAATTGTGAGGAGGATTAGCTCCATGGTTTTGCTGGGCACAGAGCTAAGACTGACTGGCCTGTCATTTGTCATTCCCTGCATCTTTCTTTTACTTCTTTTAAAGAAAGGAGGATCTATTGAAAAAAAAAGGGAAAAAATTAGCTAATTTAAAAAAAAATCTAAAAATTAATTTTAATAACCAAAATAAATAATTTAATTTAATTCATTTAATTGCAAGAGGGAGATTACATTTCCCCTTTTCCAGTCATTTGAATGTCAACAGATTGCCATGATTTTCCAAATATGACGGATAGCAGCTTAACTACTTCATCAGACAGCTCCCTTGAGACTCACAGCTGCATCTTCTCAGGTCTTATGGATCTGGGCACCTTCAGGTTCCTTATATGTTCCTTAACCTTCTCTTCTCCTGCAGTGGGCGGTTCTTCATTCTCCCAGTTCGTCTTTGTTTTTTGGTCTTGGGTGATGTAGCTGGAGCACTTGATGCTTTATTGGGTCCTTGCTTTTCCGTAAACTTGAACCTGTCTAGCTTCTGTCACATAAACGGGATTGGTCTCATATTCCTGCTCAATTTTCCCTGGCATGTTTACTGTGTTGCATAAAGACAAATCTAAGACTTCTTTCACATAAATCTTACTTAGCAATTTCATGAGATGCAAACCAGCATTACAAGCAAACATGAACAACCGAAAACCAATTTTTCTTTGAAATTAAACCAGTCATCAGAAAAACAAATGAAAAAACTGAAGTAATGTTAGTTGAGTATAACTGAAATACGCATGACCAACTTTTGAGTAGTCTCTATTAACAAATCACTGAATATAAATATGTGGGATGTATTGCTCCATCCTCATGCCCATGCATGATAAGTATAAAGTGATTTTTTTTCCATCAGTTGCAGTCACCCAGTGCTTCTGAAACTCATGATGAAACTATTCAAGAATAAAAGATGAATGAGAGATAAAAATTAATCCAAACTGCTTACAATTCATAAATCATGACCACATCAACACCACAGGGCAGGTGTGCTGTACAATCTTGCATCTATAAATATATGGTCTGGAAGCATCCTTGGTGCATGCCAGAAAGAAACTTGGGTATGCTATGTGCACTAAGGTTTCTTTTGCAGGGAATTTGTAGATACAGAGAAAGAACTACAATGCATTCTAGTCTAGATGGCTGGAAAAGCAGATGCACAACAGAGCACATTTGCTCAACACTACCGACAACAATTCTGGCTCAAAACCAAATACTTTTATCCAAACTCTCTAAAGAAGCTACAGGCATTTTTTTCTTCCCTTGCCTGGGCTTCAAACCTTCTTTATAAAAGAGAAAACTGCCATTGATCAGGACAGCTTTTTCTAATATATACCTAGTTTCTAGTCATTTATAGAAACATTGGGAGGTGGGGGATGAAGATGGTGGTCTTTTCAATTGACTGTTTCTTTAATCCACACCTGAAATTGCTAATGTTGCTTGCAAAGGGTATGTGAATGATGTGAAAATACTTTCTTTGATATAAACCCACAAATATTCCCAGTGACAGCTTTTATTTTCATTAGGAAAGTATTAATTTTAGAAACATTACTAGAAGTTTGTAACGTTAACATACATCAGTAATCTGATTCAATTTAAAATGCATATGAAAACAGTCATTTTTGGAAAATCTTATAATAAAATCTTAAATGAAGTACTTTGTTATGCAAAGACCAAAGTTTCACTTTCCTTCTTTCTCCCTCTTTTACATTTTATGCTATTCAATGACATAGGAAAAATACAGTAAAAATCAAGGCACTTCCTACCTTTTCCAATGAGTGCTACTACTTTGTTCTTTTCCTTCTACAAAATTCCAAGTTTTCTAAAGCAATAGGAAAATATACAAAATAACATTAACTATGAAAAATACTTTTCTATTATACATATTGTTAAAATCAGAACCAAGATTTTGGAATATCAGAAAAACTCAGTGTATTTTGAAACCTTGTAAAATCTCATTTTTTCCTCATTTAACAGAAAAAACTAATTAATTTTTAAAGCACTGTAGCCCCAAACTGCTATTACAGAAAAGAAAATGGGGTGCTAAACTTTCTACATATTTATAGGTCTAATTATAGTGATACATTGTCACATTCTCAGATCGGGAAATTGATATAGGCAGCAGCTTCAAAGAAAGATCCTCTGACATGATGACTAAGATCTCCAGTAAGACAGTTTTTTTTATCAGTGTCAAAGCAAATTGGCTACTTGTGATTTTATATATATATATATATATTTACACACACATATATATACAAGAAATTTACATATATATATTAAAAATACATATATAAGTCAGATTTCTATCAATTTCTGGTTCAGCAAGACAGAGTTCATCCTTAAACTTAATAATAAGGTCTAGAAAACACATTTACTGAAGTAATGCATTATCTAGGACAATGGAAACATTTTAAAAGAAACCATGTAGACAGTTTTTAGGAAGTTGATCACAGCTTTAAGATTAGACTGTAGCAGCTAAGCCACATGTGGTGGGTTGACCTCTGCTGAATGCTAAATGCCCCTCAAGCTTCTCTATCACTCCCACTCCTCAACTGGACAAGCAGAAAGATACAAGAGGCTTGTTGATCAAGATTAGGACAGGGAG
>VZTR01033188.1:8913-19326 GCA_013400775.1 Chaetops frenatus | reverse complement strand
TTATCTTTAAAGTTTAGGCCTGTTTTGCATTTCTCTTAATCCTTATTCTCATGAAACCACTACACTGCACTCTCGCCTGGTGTGAGCAGGCGAGCAGGTGAATGTGAAACCGCTACAGCCACCCTTCAATAACAAACCGCTTCAGTGTGGATCTCATGTAGGGTCATGAGCCCTGCCAGCCCAGCTGCTCCCATATGGCACTCTCTCCACATGGCACAGATCCTGCCAGCAGCATGCTCCATGGGGTCCTAGTCTCCATTGGGTGTATCCACTTGCTCCAGCATGGGGCCCTTCATGACTTGCAGGTGGACAGTCTGCTTTTCCATGGTCTTAGCTGGGCAATCCCTGCTCCAGCGCCTGGAACACCTCCTTCCCCTGCTTCTTCACTGATCTTGCCATCTGGACTGTTCCTCTCACATACTCTCACTCCTCACCTTTGATTGAAGTTGTGAACAAGATTTTCTTCCCCTTCTTATCTATGTTACCACAGAAGTGCTACTGCTGATTGGCTCAGCTTTGGCCAGCAGTTCTATTGATCATAGAGGAAACTTCTGGCGTATTCTAAGAGAAGTCAGCCCTGTAACCCCCTCTGCTATCAAACCCTTATCACACTCATGTAATACACCACACTACTTCAGAGTAGTATAATTTTCTTCCATTTTTCTAAACAGAAAAATAAACAGACAAATAAACAAATAAATTACCTTGTTTTTAATTGCAACTGAGCACCAAAGATGTAACATGATGTCACTGGAAGCCTTGAATGTGAGCTCTTAGACTGTTACATAGGAACTGAACTCCATTAAAAAGGCTGTATAAACACCAAGTAGCTCAAAACCACAAGGCTTAAAAAGTTATGTGCCTGATGAGTAGTGAAATACACTCAAATATTGAATTATGTACTTCTTTTCTACTTATATTGAATGAGATCTGAAATTCACAGCAGTCAACCAGGTAATAAATTGCTAATAAAACATAAAAATGGATTTGTCAGATCCCTCTCACATCACCTTCCACAGCTCAGCAAAGGATTTATTTTTATTCACCTCAGACGGGGAACTAAAATTTAAAATTTCTTCAGGAGCTAGGGACTTAAGTGATGATTTTAGACATGAGCAAATGATCACTGTTTCTCTTAACTACAATTCAAGATATACTCTTACACCATACTTTTATGTCATAGTTTTTGTCATATCCACATGCCATACTCTTAGCATTAATTTAGTAAAATAGTTTGTGACTTTATATTCATTTTATGCTGAATTATTAGTTTTTCATAGAATCATAGACTGCTTTCATTTGGAAAGAAACATTAAACGTCAGATAGTCCAACCTCTCCTTCAATAATCTGAGACCTCTTGAACTAGATCAAGTTTTTCAAAACTCTTCCAAACCTGACCTTGAGTGTTTTCATGTTTTTATTTTTTAATATCTTATGTCCTATTTCTTCCTGCAATTCTCCCATCCTTAGGTTGAATATAGTGTAAACAATGTGAAAGAAACTAATAAGGTCTCTGTTATTGGTCAGCTCAATTTTTCAGCACATAAACACGATTAATCTTTTTCAGGATGATAACAATTAGATCAAGATTTTCAATAATTGCAAAGCAGAAATAGAAATGAGAGCTGGAACATTTTCACACCATGACAAACTTTATTGTATTTATTTGAGATATTCTAAGTATACTCAGGTTTTATTAGGTTGTCTTATCATGCTGCACATTCCCAAAATATAAGTATCAGCAGCTGCCTGTTTAGTTTTCCTGTATAAATTCTATATTTGACTAGTTCATGATGTAGACCATGCAGTCTTCGTATATTTTTAAATGGAAGATGGTTTAGAGATCATGTCATGGCATATATTGTGAAGTTACTCTTGTCCTAATATCACAGATCAATTAAAAACCTACATATACTTTGATGGCTCCCAATCAAAGCACTTTGACTATTCTATAGCACTTTGCATAAATCTGTTCTAGAGAGTTTAATAAACATAAATACAAGAAATACTTTTGACAAGTAAGAACAGCAAGGCACAAAAAAAAAAAAAAAAAAAAAAAANAAAAAAAAAAAAAAGGTAACAAGCAGTATTAATTGCTGGAATAAACCCAGATGTCCAAGTCCCAGCCTAGAAAACAAAACTTTTGTGTGTTAAAATAAAACCAGTTTAGTCATGTAATGTCTCTTAGCAGTGAATAAAAAGAAGAAGATATGCTGTGCAATTTTAATACCTGTTTTACCATAACTGAATCATGTCCTAATCTCCATTGACTATATCAACTAGATTTTATTGACCATGAAGAAAAACCTGCATAAAAAGCTTGGATAAACACATCTGAACTCTATACTTAGTGAGACAAATCTGACCTAAACACTTGGAAATCATTATGAAAGACATTAAACACTTTTTAGCTTCATTCCTTTCTTCTAAATAAACTAATGAAATTCATTGTAAAACTTCTCTTGTTTTCGTGAAAGTTTTATATCTTTGTATCTCCAAGAGGCTTTTTGCTGTATTTCTGTTTGAAGGTGATGGGTTAGGGGGAGTTTGTTTGGGTTTTTTTTTCATTTTTACCAGAAAATTAATAACCTAAGAAAACTTAGAGGAAAAGAGGAGAGTATAGCAAGGCAATTTTTGATATTTCAGTAGTGAGTTGATATATTTTTCACTTAAGCCACTTATAAAATTATTTTATCTTGCCAGATAGTTGTAACAACAAATTAATTTTATTATTACTGCTTCTTGCTCCTCTTTCTATATGCTTCATTCTTCTTATATATTTCCATATATGCAAATATCAGCCTATGAAACTAATATCCTGTGATGGAATGCTAATTTAATTGAACTTACTTCAAAGCGGATGTTGAGCTGTCATTTCAACCAAAGTTTCAATAAATCTTGTCTAAATACTGTGTCATTTCTAAAAGAATAGTCTTTTCAGGATCAGAAACTTCTTCATTAATTTATTTTGATAGGCTTAGACATCATGAGAGAACTCTTTGTTACAAACACTTGTTCAAATGTAAGTTGACTTCCAGGAGAAAAAATACACCTCAACCATTATGATCTTTAGTTCGGTGTTTTGAAGGATAGGAGAGTTCTAAAGGGTCAATATCCATCTGGTACTGGGGCTGATGACTAAATAGAAAGTTTGTATTTCAGAACTAATTTTGTACAAGTTATTTGTAACTATGTCTCTATAAAACATTAATTTAAAAAAATCCCACAAACTCCCACAAATTGGACTCCCATTATGTGCGCTGACAGAAACATTATTTCTTTACTGAAATTCCCATTTCTAATAGTAAGACACAAAAACTCCCTAGGAAGATTTTACATGATGCTGCTCCATAATGGTTGAGATCCCCTGTTGAGGTAGAGTTTTCTAGGACCAATTGGCTAGCTTTATCATTAAAGTATATCTGACTGACAGCACCATCTATTCATTAGTCTTGGAAAGGTCAACAAGATGCATCTGTAACCCATATTTGCAACTGAACTTCTGCTTGAAAGGTGAATTAAAATAATGGAACTGTAAACAAGGGGATGCAACAGAATATAAATGAAAAAGAAACTCTGAAAGGCTTCTGACAAGGTTCTTTAGTAGGACAGAAAAATTACTTGTATATAAGGCAATTATAAAAAAAATTAATTTCTAAATTTGTTTTTACTAAATCAAGCCTCTGAAACATAGTGTTTATCTTTCCAACTTTTCCGGCATAGAAACCATGAAATTTCTCTCCTATACAACACCTATAATTACAAAATTTTTGATGTTCAGTGTTATTGCCTAAAATAGACAGAATTGTAAGAATAAGAGACGTCTTTCCTAAACAATAAGAAAAATATTTTCCTAATACACAGACTTCATAGCTGAAAGACTCCCATGCTGAAGTTGAAAGTTTCCACCTTAAAGAAGAGTAATGTGCACAACAATCAAAGGAGAAGGTGATCTGAAATACTGGTTGATTACAGATATATCCAGGATAAAGGGTCATCTATGATCCTCTAGCAACTGGATGAGCAAAAAATAAAATTAATACATTTGTGGGGTTGTTTGTGTCTGTGACCAAAGAAAAGCCATAGTGATGAGTTGGAAGCAGGTTCCCAAGAAAGATGGAGTAAATAGGAGAAAATAAAAAATAACCCAGAAATGTGCATTAGCATCACTGTCACATAGAGACTACTGTTTTCTAGCCTTCAAAATTGCAGTTATGCAGAAAGGTAACTTTCAGACTCACTGGCACAAAATCTTGGGTGCCAAGGCAAGGTGAACAGGACTTCCAATACCTCCTATGAAAACAGAATAGCAAGCTGTTTATCCTCAGTTCATCTGCAATATGAATCAGACCTGACACAAGTTAAATCTGTGATGAAAGGGGGTGCATGAAGCAATGTTATTAGTGGTATAGCTGAACCAAGTACAAGCGAATAGAAGTATTTTTCCCAGGAGTTTATGGAAAAAAAAATACAGGATATAAACTAATATTTTCCAGCTGTAAATATTCCAAAACCCCACAAAGACTTTATTATACGTGTAAAAGATTTATCATGTGAACTTTAGAATGTTGATACCTTGACTGGTCATTTTCATTGATTATTATTCAATTTTCACTGATTATTATTGATTGAAAAACAAATACTTGAGTTCTAGAAACAATACATTATGTTATGTTATGTTATGTTGTGTTACATTTACTATAGTGGTTTTATTGTATTATTTGACACAGTTATGTTTTGGATATGTGGATCTTTTACATTATCTGCACTAACATATACAAAGATTTTGCTCTTGTCTGTTGCAAACTATTCTTGAAACACCAATATATCCAACGCTTCAAACACCAAAGCCTAACAAAACTACATTTAATTTTTTTCTACATCCTTATTAAATGTCTGCAATTAAAATCAAGTCTACTCAAGGTAAACATGCTTCAGAGAAACACAGATTTCATTGACTTTAATGGAATCTGGATTTCACATATTGATATACTTCTCATTAGCACACTAAATATTGACATTACCTTACACTGACATAAAAAGCTAAACTTTTTTTAGAATACAACTGACTACAAATCAGAAGTTTTCAGCTGTTTCTAAACTGCAGTGAATATATATGCTGCTTCCTACAGACCAGTGCCTTCACTTTTCACATAATTACTCTCTTGATAACTCTGTCCTTCTTTTCAATAATTTCAGCTCATTCTAATTGCAGCTTCCACTAAAATGAAAACCACGAGCTGCTCTCTTCCCCCCACTCCCTCTGGTGAGAGAGATAAAAGGCAGAGGTAAGAACAATATGTGGCAAACAGCAGTGAGATAAGAAAACAAACAGCAACAGCATCATTTTTAATTACAAAAATCTTACAAAACTAGGGTCATTTACATGCAAATATGTTCACTGCCCAACCTGGTGCCACACAAGACCCAAGATAACGACAAAATGGCAGCAGTCCTTCTGCAGGCCACCTTTCTCTTCCTGAGCATAATCCATGCCCCTTTCCTTCTCAAAAGTGAGAATCCTTTGCTTCCACCCCATGGCAGTTATGGGAAGTGGGATGGAGCAACAATCTAGACATGCCCACACGCTTCCAGCCTCTGCCCCCTCACAGCTGGTGTGGCAAAAATGAACTCTGTCCTGCCCAGAACCAGGACACACCCTCACAGTTAAAAACTGTTTGTTGACATCTAGAGGGAGCCTCCTCTGCTTCCTTTTGTGATACAATATAAAAATGGTAGATCAGCTAGGAAGTAGAATTTGGACAACATGTGCTTTTGTAGGGAAACAAAGTTGCAGCATTTACACAGGTGGTTCATTTACCAAAAGATTTCTGAGTAACCTTGCAGACAACAACACAGTCCACCGAAAAATTATAGCAGGTCTCCAGCTGTTTAATTTAGGATATGATAAATGGCATGCTGTTTGGATTTAGCTGCAACTAGAAAAGACGAGGTTCAAAATCAAGCTGAATATCTGTCTGCTCTTTCAGTAATTTCACAGTAGGGTTATCAGAGACTATTTAGTCTAGACTAATTGAAGGAAATTTCATTGCTGTTGGAAATAGGTATCTGTGAAGTAATGTTTCATTTCAACCAAGAAGACAAATTGTTGTGTGTCTTACGCTTGAAATAATTACAGTAACCCCTTTAGAGAAAGGAGGTAATATATGGGAATGCTCAGTTAATTGTGATACGTGATATGTTATCCTTCTGGAGCTTAATATATCTGGAACCACATGAAAGTTATTTGAGAACTGTGATGTCATTCCTTACCAACTGCAGGATTACATAGCAAAATACAGTCACAACTCACTGTAAGCAAACATTTTTAGTCTTGGGAATAGCAAAGAATTTTACTGATTCGTTTTTTGTTCTTCATGATATCAATATGAAATAATAATTATTATATTTCATGGAAGCCTAGAATATACAGTCTACTTGTATCTTTAATAAGTTAACACCAATTAGAGCGTCAACAATCTGAAAGCATGATAGTTTTGAAGAAAGTATATGGAAGAAAAGTATTGATTCTTCACCTATCACAATAAGGGGAGATTGAACATCCTAGACTATTTCTAAACCAGAATGATATGAGGATTTTCACACTTAGAAGTAAAATTATTTTGAAGGGTTTGAAGAAATCTCTTTCCACCTTTATTAAAACCTTTGCCTAGAAGTGTCAATGTCTATTTTTACACAATGACTTGACTTTAACCCATCAAAACCCAGCAATTTGAATAATCTCTATAATCACTATGTAAACCAGATTTTATGTTAGGTATCTCTTCATTGTAAGCAGATAGCTTTGGATGCTTCCACTCTCCATAGTTAGATGAGGCAATTTATGGGTATTGATATGAAAGAATGGGTGATATTTTCATGTTATTTTCAGATTTATATCAAAACATATGAAATGCTAGCCAAACTAATAGGAAGACGTTTTCACAGAAATGTATCTTGGCTTGAAATGGCTTGCTCCAAGCACTAAACAAATACACAAAGAATCTCATAGTAATACTGTTCTATTATTTGTCTCTATTCTTCATATTTTTGTAATCTTTATATAAAGGAGAACAAGATAATTTAACTCTAGCTGTCAGATCCTTGATCCTTATTGCAACAGAGCCCAAGAACTGAAGGAAGGTTTTCTACCAGAGCTAACAATTATGACATAGAAAATGAAATATTTCAGGAAAATTCTAATCTGGTCAATTAGGGCAGGTCACACTATATGCTACAGCTGCTGGAAGGAATGATAACACAAAAGATGTTTCAGTCTTGAAATCAGACAGCTGATTTAATTGTTTAAACTTAGCCAATAAATAACAAAAACTTGCTGCCAAATACATCCAAAATAATGGGTGCACATCTGGGTCTTATTCAAATCTCAAATGTGTAAATTAAAAAAAACTTGATCAAGGTAATTACATTTAGAGCAATTTAAAAACAATCTAAGGTCAGAATTAGGCCCATCACTTGAAAAAATATTAAAATATATTTAGAAGGAGTATATATTGCAGAGATTTTTTCTACACCTCTTGTCTACTTTCCTAAATCCTGAAGATATTTTTGTGTAATTTTTACACAATAAGTGTAATTTTACACAATAAGTCATACATAGTATAGAAGAAACTTTTTTTTTAAGCTCTGCAAACCAGGTGGGAGACAACATATGCTTGCTTACTCCTTTGAAATAGATTTTAGTATTTCATGGCTCAAAACTATATAAAGAGTAATTTTAATTCTACATTAGACATGTTAGAGGTCAGGTAAAGACAAATACCTAAGCCAACAATAAACAAATTATTTTATTTCACCAAAAACATATGTTTATATTGTATTTATGCTTTAACCCTCACTTGAATACTACTCATTCACTTCAAAAGCCTGCCCTTAATGAGTAACAAGTGTTGCCAAGTTAGCACCGCTTCCCAGCTAGATATAGCCAATATAGTCATAGCAGCTTCTGAAACCTAGGAGAAATGATACAGTCATCTGTATTTCAAATTATCCTTGCTCTTAGGTAGTGTTATTTTTATATAATTGCTACCAGATTGACTGGGCTTACTGGTAACTGAAGACCCCTACTAAAAACTCTCTTCTTCATACATTCAGAGAGTGCATCATCTATCTTTGTTGTAGTTATCCACAAATGTTTTTGCATCCTTTCAAGTGATTAGTCTTTCAACATGTGCACACAGACTATATTCCAATGCAAAAAATTTATATCTTATCTTTCACTCCTTAGCTTACCCTAAATTTTTTAAAAAAATCAATTAGTTGATTGTAGAACTGGATCTACAGTAACAGTTGCAGTACAGTTAGCTCTGAATTGTAACAAGATACCATACAAAGGCTGTGTCTCATCCCTCAGGGTGGGGATTACAAAGGTAGAGATTCTTTTTGTGCATCACACTTCATAAGTGATTCTTCCCATTGTTTAGTATTTCAGAAATAGAGAAAGAGCTTTTTAAAACAGTTGTCCTTTAAAAGCGTACATTTAGTACCCAGTTCTAGGAAGACAAATTCTAGTTTTTTTAATATGAATTAAAGAGCAGCCATGTGGCTTCCATTCAGGCTTCACCAATTGATTTTTATCTTTTCTGAGGTTAAACTGCTTGCTATAATTAATGCTGGCCCCAGGTAGTTGTAACTTTTACAAATAATATTCAGCGTGTGATAATAGGTCTCTCTGGCCATGACAGCAGTATGTGGTCACATTAATACAGATTAAATGGTCTTGAAAAAAATTCAGCATTAAATTTATCCTTTCAGCTCTTTTCTCTTACAAATAACCCTGGAGTAGGAATAGGAGAAAAGAAAAACCCTATCAAATCCAGATAAAGTTTGTCATCTTCCAAAACTCTTGAATTGCCAAAGTGCTATTCATATGTATTCTTATCTTTATTTTAATGGATGAGGTTTCATCTTTCAAATGCTGTAAATCCATAATAAAATTTTTGAATGCAGTATTCTAAGCGCTTGCCATATTTAAATGGCTGCTTATACAGCCAAAACACTTTTTCCACTGTCTTCTTGGTTTCAATGGTATGCATTTCACTATTCTTTACAGTCCATCCCATCCCATCTCATCATCTCATCTCATCTCATCTCATCTCATCTCATCTCATCTCATCTCATCTCATCTCATCTCATCTCATTTCATCTCTTCTCATCTCAGGCACAACAATATAAAATTAATAATACTAACTTTCAATTTGTTCTTTTTACTCTATCTGAAAGCACAAAGCTGGGGCAAAAAATCTTGTTTTCCTCCCAGTTATGATGTAAATTGAAGAGCTAGTGGATGTGTAGACAGTTTTTGAATAGTTGTAGAGGTTTTCCCAGGCCAAAAAGAAGAACATGGTACATATCCAGTATATCTAATGTCTGTCATTAACACAAATAATGTCTATAAGTCACTATTGAAAAATGTCATTTAAACCATACTCAAATTTTACTCCAGAGACAGCTAGCTCTCTCGGATCACAAAAAGCCCAGGAGTAAGAAAGCATGTGTGTAATTTGTACAGTCAATGTACCAATGCCCCGGAGAAAAACCAGGAAAAAAACTGACTGTATGAACATACTTATTTTTTAATACTTTATTGTCATGCCATATCAGCAGACTTGGAATATAGGACAGTGTTTCAGGTACCAATATAAGCAAAGTCAGTGACTAAATTAGAGTGAGAACTCTCGCTGGTCTCAAGAAGTTTCAGTTACTTTGGCTAATTGATGAGAAAATGTGTTACTCTTCTGAAGTCTGAACAGCTGCACAATCATCTCTCTCAGGAACTGAAAAAATTTCCATGTCTCCTCAAAGTACAAGATGCAGATAACATCTCTTCTTTTGTCTAACAGAAATATACAGAACTTTGAATGTTTTTCTAGATATAAGTGTGAATATAACATAGTATTCATAAATTTACCTACTGCTGAAGTGTAAAAAAGAAAATCCATAATACTGAAAAATTCAGACACGACATCTATGACAAAACCACCTACACAGCATAAACTATAGACCAAGTTGAGATCTCACATCTTGTTTCCAGCCCTCAATACATCTACATGACCTCATTTCCAATGTTAGAGTTTTATCTCCATTATGCTCTCAAGGGTGTTGAAAGAACAACTTCATAATCTAACCTAGTACTCCTAAATCACTTATTGTCCTAGGGTGACTATATGACATTTGATCCCCAATTGTCTGTTCTGCCTATGTTGGATGCTGAGTTCTGTGCTTGTGGGGTTGGACAGGGAGAGCAAGGGGAAGAGAAACAGCACTCTGTTCGTCTGCAGAAACTGCACTCTGCTCCCCTGGAATTCCTTTTCTCACGGCCTGTGCTGTCTGCAGCATGGACAGGGAGAGAGAGACAAGGCTCTCAGTGCTCTCTCGGAGCTCTCAGCTTT
>VZTR01033187.1:4478-34058 GCA_013400775.1 Chaetops frenatus | reverse complement strand
CCGTTGCCTGACAACGGCGCCGCGATCCGGAAAAGGACCGAGCCCCGAGTGGCGCATCCCCGCCCCGCAGCTGCTCCCTGGGCGGGTGGGAGCCTCCGCGAGTGCCCCAGAGGTGCTGCCAAGGAGGGAAGGAGGGAGGTTGGGAGGCGAGGGCGTTGCAGGCCGGGGGAGAGGCTCTTCCCCAAGCTTTCGCGCTTGGAGAAATAAACCTGATTTCCTGAGTCAGAGTTTTTCGCAATTAGTGTCTTTTGGGATCAAATTACGTGCTCTGAAAAGTAGATAAGCCCTGTAGCGGAGGGAAAGTAACTCGCGAAACTTGTTGCTTGGTTGTTCAGAGGATGGATTGCCTTCTCAGTTGCGAAAAAGTCGCGTTGCTTCTGTCAAGGGTTTATTATTTGTGAGCGGTCAGACCCTGGAATCTGTGCTTTTTCAGCAAAGAATTTGAAAGAAAAGTACAGGGAGCGCATCTCTGGGCAGCAGTAGCTTATTTTAAGTGCCACTCACAAGGGTACAGAAGCAGGTAGTACTAATTCCTTAGGAAGTTTGGGTTAAACGTTGAACAATGTTTCTTAATGACACAATTAGTGGCAGTGTAACCTATAAGTACAATTTGTAAACGTGGCATGTAGTTGCTCTTTCAAAGCATTTCCCTCCTTGCCACCCGTGCTGCAGTTCTTGTGGATGGGAATTGCCATTTTGCCAGTGCTCCTGATGATATTTCCACATTATGGTAGCATAGAAGAGACAAAATCTGCTTGCACATGCTGATTTTTAAGTTTGTGCGTTTTCCTGAACAACTAGGAGGGGAAGGGAAAGATTAAAATGGAATGCAGTAAATATTGCTCTAGGTGATAAAGTAGCTACACTATATGTAGGTAAATATAGTACATACAATACATATAGACATAGATATTCTGAATACCTTGAATAGAGAGACATGCATTATTAACTCTGTTTGGGCATAGATCCAATAAAAATCTCATGTTCAGACTTGACTTACTGTTCTTGAATATCTGTATGCTTTCTATTGCTTGGTATGTTTGCTTAAGTTGAAGTCTACCTAGGTGACTCTGTAATTATTCAGAGTTGCTTTTTTGAAAACTCTGAATAAAGAAAAGAGGCTATGAAAATCTAAAATCTTTTTGAAAGAAAAAATATGTAAAAATATTTTATGGGACATTTTTAGACTTGAATATGTAGCAGCAGATATGTTTAATGGAATTTCACTTAGAATAATGCATTATTTTGGGAATGCAAATTATCCAAGATTTAAAGTTGCAAGAGCTAAAGGAAAGTTGATAGATAAGTCCTAGCAAACATTTTTTTTTAGAAATAGCATTTGCAAAATACTTTTTTTTCCAAAAAGCTTGAAAAATATGCATTCACCTTGTAATTTTGAGGGCCTATGGATGGATTTTTAAGTGCTTACAGCATATTCTGACTTTCCCCTTGTGCTCTGCACGTGCCCATGAAGCGATGTCTCCCAGCTTGGTTTTGAATTTGCTACTTTTACTAGTAATTGCAAAGATGTAGAAATGCACAAAAAGAATTCAGATGGACTGCTAAACTGAAAATAAATTACTTTGTTCTGAATTGGTGTTATAGTGTCAGGCTGTGCCTTAGTGTGTTTGTGCAGCCATGTGACGCCAGTTTGAAGTTAACAGTTCCCTGTGAGTTTGGTGCTGTCACCTCCACGATAATTCACTGCACACCTGGGGGCTGTGGTAGCCCCCATCTGATATAGAAATGTGTTGTTTCTTTATTGTGATTAGGCATGATCTCTTCACATGGTACAGTAGATGATAAAATTGATTAATATTCAGTAGGTTATTTACTTACATGCTGGTATATTTTTGGAACTTAATAGTGTGTGCTTCATATTGAAGTTGTCACTCTTTTGCTTAGAATAGCTAAGGAATTTTTCTTTTTTGGTATAATATATTCTTTTTGCTTATCTCATAAAGTTTGCACTCATGCATATTTTAAGAAGATCAACTCTAGTAGAAGGATGTTAAGACATAAAACATCTAGATATTTCTAAGAAGGATTTGGCTACTCTTCCTGGCAATTGTGCTGTATTAAAGGTATGCTGAATCAACAGTGCTGTAGCATTAGTCAGCTTAGTGTTCTCCAAGGCCTGGACTTGCCAGCTTTCTTCACACCAATTGAATTGCCTGTGTAGTTCAACTGTAACTGTTTTGTCTTTGGTTTTTAATTTATTATATTTCCCTTTTAAGCAATATGATAAGAGTGCAGAATGCTGGAATATTCAATGTCTTCCTCGTGCTAGTTAGAAAATGCACTACAAAGACTCCTTTCCTTATGCCAGCTCTCAGAATATTCTAAGTTTGGTACCATTCCCATACAGTGATTTGGAAACAGTGCTAGAGTTTATAAGTGCTGTTGTAAACAGAGGTAGGAAATATAGATGTTACAGTCAGTGAGCTTTTGGAAAGGCTTCTCACAGTGCCTCCTACGTGTGGTAATTTTCCTCTTGATGACTGTGCAGCATGGGGTAGGTGATGAGACCAACTTCTAAATTCTTTAGTATGACAAGTTGTTTTACCCTTTCAGAACAGTTTTTTCATTATTTTTATGTAACCTAATAGGCTAAATAAAATTTACCATGCCTGGAAACTGATCCTCTTTCAGATTTCTTTTATCCTTTATCAGTGTGCAAAACTAATGAGATTAAAGATTTAGGACAAATCAGATGGGGTATTTATTTTTGGCATTGATTGTCCTGTATTACCACTAGGAATTGTAAATGGGTTGGCCTAGTTCTGCCTCCTTTATAACAATATTACACTTTTATATTATGGATCAAAAAAGAGAAAAAGTTTAAAGCAGTACCTTCTAAGGAATACATCAAGCAAATGTATTCTTTAAATGAAGTTAGCGTGCAATTACTTCACTTTATCTTATAGTATTGGTGTATTTCTTATGTCCATTTTGCTTCTACTGAGAATTTCTCTCAGTCTCTCTGGGATGCATTATTTTTATGTTTACCTCTGTGCCACCATATTGTCTTTGAGATTTTGAGTGTTTTTGTTCCTGTTGTATGTGAGTTCTTCGGTCCTCTTCCTGAAACTGTTTTCTAATATACCTTTATCATTGGCCTGTTGTTTACTTCATACAATCTTATAAAGATATTAGAATTGGTCTCAAGAAAACTGTATCTTAGTTTAGATACTGGATGTGATGGGATTTTTCAGGAACCTGCATAAGCAATCCTTTTGCTTAAGCTACAGGGAGTGATTTGAGCTCCTGAGTGTATTTTCCAAGCATGGAAAATAACTTGAAGTTTTGTTTTTTTTTATCGATAGGCTTGGTTTTGTAAAACTCCTCCAGTGGAGTTGGTGAAAAGGCTAAGTGGAGATTAGGATGAGTAGGCTTGTATGCAGTCAGTCTTTTTGGTTTTGTCTTTCTTCTTCCATAAGTACTTAGTATGCTTTGCAGTACTTTTAGTTCTGGTAGGACTATTCTAACTCCGCTTTGGTACAGTTCCATTGACATGAATTTGATTGACTTTAGTTTTTATTTTGAAGTTACTGAAGGCAGGAATATACACTAAATTCCACAAACAAGATCCTAATATTTCTGCTCTGAAGGACTTTCAGTTAAATATGCAAGGTGCACAACTAATGGAAGAGCGGTAATTTCCTCAGTGCATTTTTTCATACAGATCACTGTCTAAGTCTCAGTCAATGCTTCCTCATATCCCTGATCTTAGGATTATTGCAGACTTGTAGCTGTTCTTACTGCCTCTGCTATTTTAGTGGCACAGGAGGTAGGTACTGTTGGCTCCAATTCCAGACACACTATGCGTGTATTTTGTAAGGGTTATTTTTTAATTCATGTTTTGATTTGTTTGGAGTGAGCTTGATTATTTTTAAGACTTTTCATTATAGTAAGTTAAGCACAGAATTAATGGTGTGATTTGGTCCTTATTCAAGACTGTACATGTATTTTGTACTTTTTGTACTTTTTTTCTAATGATTTCTTAGTCTTGTTTGCTTTTCTGTGTTTTCGAATTTTGATTTTATAGTTCACTAAGAGTAAGCTTGTGCTAGTGTGTAGTGAAGGATCACTGAAAGACTTGCAGCTATAGAAAACAACTCCAAAACACTTCAACCATGTTAGGAAAAAAGCTTAGAGAAGTATCTTCAGTCTTGTAATCTGGAATCTTTGACATTTCTCTCTGGTGAAACATCAAGTAATCTTCTTTATGGATAAATTTCCCAAGTCAGTTATTTTGTTGACCCAGCAAACATCTTAAGGCTTGTAGTTCTGAGGGAGAAATTTGATTATTTTTAACTGCTGTCTTAAGCAACAGTAATAGAGCTTTACATTTTTGAGGTTCTAATGTAAGTGCCATGTTCTACATCTTTTCTGTAACCTTAGAAATGATGGCGGATGATTTAGAAAAATTTATTGAAGACCAGAAGGCCAAGCTGGCACAAGATAAGGCAGAACTTGAAAATGATCCACCTTACATGGAAATGAGGGTAAGACTATTAAAAAGCTTTCTTGAATTTAAATGGTTCTATTGCCAAAGTCTTTACTGAAGCTTGCTTTTACTATGCTTTTAAAACTGTATTTGTTGTTGAAGAATATATTAAAGATTTATCTATTGAAAGTAATTTCCAACTCAGTACTTCATATCTATATGTACATTTAAAAAAACCTGTTTGCCACCAGGCATACAGAGTAAGGTTTGTGTTTTACAAGTGAGAACAATCTTGTACATGGCTTTTATTACTTCTTCACCCCTCCCTAGGGGAGCTGATTAGTAGGGATCTGTCCTCTGCCCACTCCAGAGCTTGGGTGCTGGGGTGGGGAAGGAAAGTATAAATAGCCTCAAAATTTCTGTTCCAGAAACTATGAAATATAAAAGGCAAATAACAATTAATAAAAACGTGTTCTCATCACAGTTTTCCTATTAGTAATTTTAATGTGTTAATCCAGCATTACTTTCAATCTCTGTGTTCTCCAGTGCTAATAATTACATTACTGATGTTGTTCTTTTATGTGATATTTCCTCTACTTTGTGATGCAGTAAGGCATTTTGTTTTGTTTTCAGAATAAGGAATTGGAGAAGCTTTCAGAAACTAGCAAGATATTAATCTCCATGGCTAAAGAAAATATACCTCCAAATAGTCAACAGAACTATCCTTTAGGTATAGTATGTTTTTTTTAATATGTCTTCTAGATTTAAGTAGCGTTTATTTACCTTTGACAATTTTTGGAAGGGTATTACTGCTTTGTATCTTTAATCATTAGGATGTTCATTGTGATTCAAGTGCATAATAATTCCTCAGTTTTCCAAAAGTCTTGGGATTGTATGGCATTTTTTTCTGTAGTTAGGCTTTCTTTTTTTTTTTTTTTTTTTGATCAGGAAAATATGCCAGATGCTTTCTCTTTCTTCTTGCAGACGTAGTGCCATTAAAAATACCCTGAACCAACCAAACAAAAAAGAACAACCCAAAAAACCTGCTTGGCAGTCCTTGATAAGTGATGTGTCCTTTCCTGTTGTATTTGGGTGGAGCAAAATCTTTGAAAGTCCATGTTTCGTCTGGACTTTACTTTAAAAGAGTATATCCCCTGTATGCTGTGCCAGGGAAGTAGGGCCTCTTTCTTTCAGCTTCTTAACAGTCCTAGTCCAATTTGGCTAAGATGCACACAGTTAAACTAATTTTTCTTTTAAATAGTATCTTTCAAACATTTAGGCAGTTTAAACTGTTTTTATTGCTTTTGTAATTTTGTTACAATGTAGTCATTTATTGTACAAAGAAAGAACAAGGACTTCATTTTGGTTGAAATCTTAACCAAGTGAAATGGTTAGATTTGTTTTGGTGTGGCTAGCAGCTTAACATCTGTTTTCTTTATATATTGTCCTTTTTCTTCTTTGCTCTGTGTTCTTTGATTGGGAATGTGTGACTGTGGTCTTTCCTCTGTCTTCCTGTTTCTGCAATGTGCCACCTTTGCTTACTTGTCCTACCACCTCCCTTCTGTAGGCACTGCTGTGTTTTCTTAGCTACACTTGTGTAGCTCAGGTTTGTCCTGAGGGCTTTAGAGCTTTTCTGTGTCTTACTCCTTGTTGATAGGTAACACTTTTCTTTCACACGTAGACACTTTGGGTTTGTACATCATTAATTTTCATTCATCTGCCTGCTCTAATTCTGGTGTAATTTTGCAGCTTCCAGTGAGATATGGAGCCTGAGCTTGTGAATCTGTGGGTCTGAACTGGTCTTAGCTGCATAAGTATAAACATGGTTTTTATGGGGGTGTTGTTTAAATAGAACTTCCAGCCATCAGCCAGGCAAGCTCCTCAAAGACCTTTAGAGGAAAACTTCATGGAAGAATACTTGAAATGATAATTGAGTCTTCCTTGCTTCCAGAAGTCATAATGGATAAACTTGGTTAGAGGACACCACTTGAATAAGTACCTATCACACATTTTAGGCAGTTTTATTTGGTTCAGCAGATTACTCCTGGTGTTGATAATTCGTTGCTTAACTGAGCAAACATGTGATATGGAAAACAGAACACAAAAGGTAACATCCCACTGGCTGTGACAGACCATTAACAAACAGTTAAGCTTTATTAATATTAAAACAGTTTTATTTCTTGTTGGAGAGCTATAATAGCATGTCATGTTGTGTTTGTTACTGTAAATTTGACCTAACTGTCGACACCTGAATATATTAGCACAATGAAGTATTACAGATGAGGGGTATTCAGGTGATTTTAAATGAAAAAAAAAGAAAAAAGTAGGTGTTGACAACACAAGGTGGCAAATGAGCACAGCCACTCACTCACTCCACACCAGTGGTGTTGGGCCAGAGAACTGGCAGAGTGAAAGTGAAAAAACTCCTGGGCTGAAATAAAAACAGTTTAATAATTGAAAAAAAAAAAAAGGTAATGAAAAGGAAGATAACAGAGAGAATGAAGTAAAACCCAAGAAGGAAAAGTGATACAAATGTAAAACCATTGCTCACCACCAACTGACTGATGCCCAGCTGGTCCTTGAGCTGCAGATCCCACCAACCTGCCTCAGTCTTACTGCTGAACATGATGCCATATGGAATGGAATGTCCCTGTGGCCTGGGGTCAGCTCTCCTAGCCATGTCCCCTCCCAACTCCTTGTGCATCCCCAGCCCCCTCGTTGGTGGGTGGGGTGAGAAGCAGGAAGTGTGAGCCCTGCTCAGCAGTAAAACATCCCTGTGTTACCAACTCTGCTTCCATCACAAATCCAAAACACAGCTCCATACCAGCTACTATGAAGAAAATTACTATCCCAGCCAAACCCAGCACTTTTTCTAGTAATCATTTGGGTGCTGAAATGGATAGTTGCTGATATTACTGGCTTGGTTTGCTTTAAAGCACTGTAATTTCCTGTGGATTAAATCAGATGGGGACTTGTTCCTTGGTAGCTACTAAGTATGTTCTATAATTCTAGCAGTAATGTTGAGATTCAGACTGAATAAAGTTGCAGTTATTTCTCAAAGATACATGAAAATGTTTATGAAAAAATACATTTAAAATACTAAAATTTAAAAAAAAATCATGGCCAGTGTGATTATATGTGGTTAATAGAATGTGAAATGGCAAATAAATACAGCAAATAGAAAATAAACCAAAGTAAAAGAACAATTGAAAAGAAGGTATATCGCTTATTCTGTCAGAAGAATTTGGACAAATTTTGCATGAAATTAGGTTGAATGTATGTTAACTGGAGTGATTTTGCTCTGCTAGGCTCTCCTGGAGTAAGTTTTTGAAATAGTAGGTAGTTTTCAAATATCCCCCAGATCACTACCCATAATTTTTATCTCAGTGCTTTTCTGATGGCCAAAAAATTTTAAACCATCTTATGTTTGAATACTTCACGTATTTGAATCAAAGCACTGGATTCTCAGTCCTTTTCTTTTTTTTTTTTTGGTACTGAATTTCAGTGGTATCTGTGAAATACTGGATGAATCTTTCCTTCAGGTTGTTAGTTGCTTTTGATCTTTTTCTTGATTTTCTAGAATAATTCAACAGTAATTAGGCATAAAAGGCAAGATCAAATAGCTGAAGCAAACTATTTCTTTATTCTTTATTATTTCTTCTGTATTCTATTCCTCTTTATAATCACTTTTCTGAAGTTTGAAATGGTACATCATTTTTTAAAATGCAGCTCATGCTTACCTTATATACAAAACTAGGAGAAAAGGAACTTGCAGGTTGGAGAACAAGTTCCCACTCAGATTGTGGTTACTAGTTGGAGTCTCAAAGTAGCATAGGAGATATTTAATCAGGTCTTGGGTCCTTTGGTTCTGAACATCAGGCTGACTCCTGTTTGCCACTTCTTCCCTGTTACACTGTTTTCCTGGCTCATGAGGATAGAATAAATCAGAATATATCTTGAGCCAGGCCGGACAAACTACCCTACAATAAATTGGGACTGATCTAAGAGTAAGTTGTGAATATCCCTCTTTTCCCTCTTACTCCTTGCTACTAATTTTGCATAGATCACAGGATATAGAAATGCTTTTAGAAAAACTATATGAAATAGTAATAACACACACACAGAGTTTTAATCTTTGTCACTAGTTGTGTGATTTTGTGGAATTCACTACTCTGGAGAGTGGACAAAGTGACTACAGAGATGTGCTTTTGGGGTAGAGGATGTTTCTTATAAAGTACTTTAAAATGTATTTTGGGAACAGCAAACAGCTTTCATAGCATTATATTTTATTATATTTTAAGAGTGCAGCTGTTAAGAGACCTGATAGTAATCTCAGAAAAGTACTAATGTGTTTTGGGTCTACTACAATTAAAAACACTGAGGTAGAAAGAAAAATTATTATTATTTTTATCATATGGTCAGATTCCCTCTAGCTGTGTAGGAGAAAACAAATTTTTCACATGCTAAACAAATAGTTTGTTGCTTTCATTTGGGAAGTACGTTTTCTATTGTGTGGTAAACATAGCTTAAAATATCAGAATAATTTAGAGGCTAACATGTCAAAGGAGATTTCTTTGTAAACATACATTGACAAAATAAATATGTACAATATTCAGATAAATTCAGTTTATGCTGGTTTTTTTTGTAATGGGGAGAAAAAGTCAAAGGATGAGAGAAAAACTAACATCCAAATACCAGTTTGTTTTTCTGTACTTTTCACCCAGCTACTCATACAGAGAAGGGTTTTTTTCAGCTGTTATGTAATTACTGGTTGCATAGTTAATTCTTCTTTTATTGCTTGTTTTTAATAAAAGTCCAGATGCAGCTTTTGCTTTGCATTGATGCAAAGTAGCAAATAAAGATATTTAATGGCATTAAACTTTCAGGTGACTATGGCTTGAGTTTACCTCTTGGAGAAGAATATGAACGAAAGAAACATAAACTCAAAGAGGAACTTCGACAAGATTACAGGCGATATCTTTCTCAGGTAAAGCTGCTTGTCTGGTTGCTTGACTTAATAAGTCCCTTAAAATTATTCTCTCATTTAATTGAATGAAAATTGATATCTTTAGAAAAATTTTTAAGGAGGCATTCATTATGAGCAATGGCTGATTTTGAAGACTTGAGTGAAAGTAATTTCAAAATTTACCTAGGGAGGGTTATATATTTTAGACTTCTACAGATCTTGTTGCCATGTGACTACGTATTACTTAGTACACTTCATTCTGAGTATTTGACTGATTTGTTTTTTGCTTCTTTCTTGGTTTTTTTCTTAAGAATTTAAAAGCTGTTACTTTCTGAAGTACTTATGTATTCTGTGGTCTGTAATTGGGGTAAGAATATCCCTATACTTATTGTGACTCCATTTGACAGCTTCTTTTCAATTTTAGAAAGAAAAAAACATTTGATGATTTGATGTTCTGCTTCACATGATTTACTAAATGTCACAGTAAATTTAAAATTGAAATGATATATATGAAATGTCATCATCTGGGGAGCATTCTGTAGCTGCTCTACATGAATCAGAAAAAAAAAAAGGAACCAAATAATTTCTGTTTCATGAAAATACTACTTACCAGTGTCTTTAGTTCTTAAAATGAGTGAATGGATTTGCTTTAAGAAAGGAAGTTTTTTTTGTTAAGTCAAATATTTTTGACTCAAAGACTCCTTTTCAATAGTATCTTTTCCCTGATTTTTAGGGTATTTCACAGGCAAAAAGAAAGGTAGGGTGCTTTCAATATTATTTTTTTTCTTTCAAATTAGTTGCTTTTTGCTTTGTTTGAAAACTTTATGCTCTTGGAATTTAAAAAATCATTACTTCTTTTGTGCTTTGTGCATTTATGCATGCTGTAATGATCAGTTGTGACTAACAGCATTGCTTGCTTTGTGCAAAATTATTACTTATATATATTATTTTCCATTTGTAAGCTTTTAAAACACTTGCTGATTTCCTTTTCCCTTTGCAGTTGCCATTGTTGCTGTCTAATGCTGGCTCTACAATAGCTTTTATTTTAGTAGAGATTGGCTTCAAGGATTATCAGTTATGTAGATATTAAGAGTTCAGATTATTTTTTTTTTTCTTGGTATACATACTTTATAAAGCTGGAATAAAATAGTAACCTATATAAATATTATGTCATCACAACCACAGTCAGGACTTTTTTCTTCCCTGTCTCTATGAAATCTCCTCAGTGGTGCTTAGGGAAGCAGTAGAGCCAATTATTTAGCACTTACTGGCCAGAATGCAAGAATACAAGCAAGTATTATGAGGAAAAAATAACACCTCTTGCAAGCTTTGTCCAATTAATTTTAATTTAAAAAATATTTTTATACTGTATCTATAATTTTGAAATTTAATGCTGTACATCCAAATTGTTCGGATTGAGCAACTTCAGTTGCTTCAAAGGACCAGGAGGTACTGTGGTAGAAACACAATCTGCTGGTTTTTTCTGGGGCTTTGAATAGCATGCATGTGATACAAATTGGCTATATTAGCATGCACTAGAATTCTTGAATAGCAATAGCAACAGCAAAATAAACTGCCTTCTTAACCTCCAACCAGAACTGTTCTTATATAATTTTTGTTGCTTGTTTAATTTAAAACTCGAGATTATTTTCAAAGTTAGAATATCGTGTTAAAACTTAATGTTTCATAATTATCACCAGAGCATGCGAATAATATAATTTTTATGTTAACTTCTAGTGTTTTAGTCTCAACTGGACTTCAGTTTTACAAATTTAGTTTTACAAGGCTTTTTTGTTTGTGTATGTGTTCAGTTGACTGTAGTCCATGTTATCTATATTAAGCTGATAAGGTCTGAGGAAGAACTAAGATAACAATTTTTAATTTCTTTTTCTCCACTTAAAGAGATGGTGGAACTTTTAACAGTTCTCACAGTGATTATTTTTTTTGTTTATAACTTGCTTAGTCTTGCTTATCTAGAAGAGTCAGGTTCTGATTTTGGAAAATATGTTTTTAAGATCAGAAGTAATCTCTAGAGATGTCTTCAAAATGCATCTAAAGAATTACTTAGTAATGAGGATTACAATTTATTTACTTTTTCTTGTAGACATAACTTGGTTTTCCATACAAATCTAGTTGTCTTGGTGCGTGAATATTTGCATGATTATTAAATCCCTTACATCTTTTAATGTCTAATTTGAAATATCATTTATAATGATGTGAATTTGTACTGGAACAGGTAGAGCTCTTACTTGACCTTCCTCTAAGCTTTTAGGCGACATTGCAACATAGATAAGGATAGGAAACAGTGCTAGTGAAATATTGTATCTCACCATTCCCCTCTTCAGCCCATAAAACACAAATAGATGATCTTTTTATTAAAGATAATCTGATGGATAAAACACATGGTTGACTGGGAATGGCCTGGGGCTGCTTGTAATAAAGGAATGATGTATGACAAATCCGCTAGACCTGGAACCTGAAGACCTGCTCCAGCCTTGGTGTCTGGTTTGAAGAACAGGTACTTTGACTTGCTGCACAGCCCAGTTCCTAAGCTGGGGACCATGGATCTATATGGAGCAACAACATACTGGTTTTGATGGGATGTTCTGTTCTGAAAGTGACTGATGGTCTATAAGGAATTACAAGATTTGGTGCTGGGTCATTATCCTGAAAAATTTGGGCATTACTGGTATGGAAAATACTGTAGGGAGAAAGAGGTGTGCTACTGTTAGCATTAATTCCATCTGTTAAAATAAGCGACAGATATATGTTTTCTGCTGTTAGAAAAAGCAATTTTTCATCTTAAGTAAGGAAGCATCTTGGACAATTCCTTGTATGCTTGTACAGACGCTTGTGCTTTTGCTACAGAAGAACTGAAGGGGGTTTCTTTGAATAAAAATAGGGGTTTTTTAATATAGAGACTAACTTACATAATACTGGATATAGTGTTACATGGAAGAATTGACAAACACTTTCAAACTCAAGCTTAAAACTTGACAGACATTTACTTTCTGCATTCCTTGACTTCACTTCATTTATGTGTTCCAAGACCATCCTGCATTTTCAAAATGTGAAGGTTGCCTTCAGTCTTTATTTCATTAAATTGCTCAAATTAATTTCAGGAAATACAATTCCTAACAGCTCTTTAGTGATTAAGATTTGGTATTTTAAGGTGTATTGAATGGTTTTAATTTTTTTTATGTAGAAAAATTATCTGACTACTGGTGAAGTAGATCCATATACTCAGGGATTATCTCTTCCTATTGATGAGCGAAGATCTGCCAAGGTAAATATATGAATGAAATTAAGTAAGTGGAGTATAACTTGAAAATATACCTGGATGTTGAAATTATTATGGAAAAAATATTTCCAGTTAATTTTTTTTTGTTTTTGGTTGGGGTTTTTTCTTTTTTCCTTACACAAATGAATGTTTTTGGAGGTGGTAATCAGTAATAATTTTTAGAAAAGTCTGGTCCTTCAATGTTTGTTTTTTAAAATTTTTAATCCTAGGTTACCTGTATTCTGGAGTTTTAGATATTTGGTTTTTATTATGTAGATGTAATTGTATACTGATAGAATTTTGAGGTTTGCTACCTCTGATCCTCACATTTAGAGCACTTGGTATGTTCAAAACCTCTAGTGGTTGTGCTTGGGTTTTGTTCAGCAATCAGTATTAATCTGATCTCCTGCCCTCATGCTGCTGGTCTTATATTTCCAACTTCTTTCTTGTAAAGTGATCCATGAAGTTGAATCAGCAGAAACATTGTAATGTATCAATAATTTATCAATATTATTTCTGACAAATATCACTGTTTGATTGTTAAGATTAGTCATAACACAGTGTAACAGAGCTTCAAGGCAAAAAGAACCTGTGTTGCTGGAGGAGGACCAGACATTTGTACTCCTGGGGGTTTTGTTTGTTTTTGATTTGGTTTTTAACCTTTGCTGCCTTCAAGTTGCCCTGTTGATCTGTGTTTGGGGCTCTGCTGTCGCTGCAGTCTGGTGCAAGACTTCTGCTATGGGCTGGGTTGGCCTTGCTCTTGTGCTCAAACTCTCTGCCCCTCTTGTGCTCTTGGTTTGGCTGTGGGAGGAGCCAGGTGAGAACTCGAAGTGAAAATTGCTTTATGAAAAAGCTCTAAACTAAGTGTAAAAAGGAGGCAGCAAGAATGAAACACCCAGAAAGGGGGAAAGGACTCCTCAGGGGCTGCATGCACTTGTACTGAGTTTGTTAGCTTCAGGTTCTTGTGAGCTTTGTATTAACCCGTGCAAGTATGTGGGCTGAAACAGTGAAAAATGAAGTATGTTCGATTAATTCTGTGGAAATTAAAGATGTATTTGTACTGCAAACATGTCTTATTATTGATTGGTTTATATCATATCAGCTCTGTGCAGGTGTGTTGTATCCCTTTTACCCATGTGTTCGTTGCTCTTGCAGAACCTAAAAGCTGCCAGGAGATGTCACACTGTGCCCTGTTAATCAGTTGGCCCATGGGCAGAATAATGAGAGGTTAACATTTGCATTTTAGTTTCCTTTATTAGGTTAAATGTGCAGTCACATAGCATATTGACTTTTCTGCTGAGTGTTTTGCCACCTGTTAATGACAATGCAGCTTTCATGGCTGTCTGCATGCTTTATAGTGTCACTGTTACAAAACCTATAGAAAACCTTTTTTTTTAAATAAAAAAACCTCAAAAATGAATCAGTTTTGGAGAGTATTAGTCTAATGTGCAAAACTTAGTAATCTGGTACTTATGTGGTGATTAAGGTATAAATTACTTTTGTTTGAGATTTGTTCATGAGAAAGTAAATTCATGTGTAATGTTCAGAATTTTTGCTACTTTTACTTTTTTATTGGAAAATGCTGCAGCAGGAAAGAGCTTGATTCATAATCATGTAGGATTTATCTGGAGACTTTTGTATTTCATATTATATTATTAGGCTATTGATGTACAATTCATGCATATTCTTACACCTGAGAAAGCTGGTTGTAAATGCCATCACCTGCAAAAGCAGCTAGGACAACTAGCAAAGATCCTGTTTTTCTTGGTTTCCCTTGCATTCTTTGCAGTTTTGACTTTTTGCAGTCAGTTCAACTGGTTGTTTGAATTCAGCAGTTCAAATTGTAGTTGATACATCTTGTCTATACTTGTGTTTGTTATCCTGTTTTAATTGTGAGGGGGCAAGTCACAACTAACCTTAACACAAAGAAAGAAATTGTGTGTTTGAAAATTAACTGTAAATATGTTCAGATTGGAAATTAAAAGGTGATTCCTAATTGCCAAAGCAAGGCTTTGGTAAATTTTGGAATAGGCTTAGCAGGAGAAAATCTGCCTGATTTTAAAGATGGACTTGGATATACAGTAGTGTCACTGGGGATTAGAATTCATGCCCAAGAAGCTGACTTCTATTTACAGATTTCAGATTAAGAGAAAGTGCTATGCTAAGAGAAAATGAACTAAAACCTCAAAGTTATTCAAGCCTTACTTGTACATCACAAAGAACTTGAAGGGGTGGGGGCAGTTTGCATTTATTCATTTAGTACTGCAGTTCTATGAAGTTAAAAGCTACTAAAAATGCAAAATTATGATGCCCTTTTCAATGCCTGTTTTAGGAGAGATTACGACTTGAAAGAAACAAGGAGTACAATCAATATCTCAGGGATAAAGAAGAATGGAATGAAAGGCTAAGGAAATTAGGGAAGAAAAACAGAGAGGTAATACAGTTTTACAGTCTTATAACTGACTCAGACACACAAAGTACAACAAAATACACAAATAATGTTGTTCAATTAGGCCACAGTTTTATTAATGCAGTTTTATTAATGCAAGTCCTGGTTACGACTCACACGGTGCAGTTCTTGATTCTTGCTTCCATCATGTCTGTCTGGTAGAAGCATGCTTTCATTCTGCTGTGTGTCTGAAGCAAATCCCTGGGTTGTTCTTGATGATAAAAGTGGTATGTAAAAAAGCAGTCTGTTTGAACAAAATGTTGAACTCCACATAGTGTTCCTTAGTTTTTATTTGTAAATGCTTTCTTCCTCTGTCACGTAGAAAGCCAGGCAAGTGTAAGCAGCTGTCCAGAATATGGTGCTGTGCATTTTTGAATAAAAACCAAAAAAGTCTTTACTGCTGAAAGTGAAATAGACATATGCGTAAGTGAAGTCCAGTTCTGAGCTGAGGCCTTTGATTTGTATGGCAGTAAGCAGCTGGGAACACACACACACACACTCACCTCTGTTCGATGTGGGAGAGAATCGGAAGAGTGAAAATGAGAAAAAGTGTAGGTTGAGTTAAGGACAGTTTAATAGGTAAAGCAAAAGCTGTTGACATAAGCGAAGCAAAACAAGGAATTCATTCACTTCCCATGGGCAGGCAGGTGTTTGGCCATCCTCAGGAGAGTTGGGCTCTATCATATGTGACCGTGACTTGGGAAGACAAATGCCACCACTCAGAATGTCCCCCCTTCCTTCTCCTTTCCCTAGCTTTTTGTGTTGAGCATGACCCCCTATAGTGTGGAATATCCCTTTGGTCAGCTGGGATCATCTGTCCTGGTTGTGTCCCCTCCCAACTTTCCATGTACCGGCAGCATCCTTGCTGGTGAGACAGTAAGAAGCAGAAGAGCCCTTGACACTGTGTTAGAGCTATTCAGTAGGAATTAAATTATCCCTGTGATATCAACACTGTTTTCATCACAGGTCTAAAACATAGCCTCATACAAGCTACTATGAAAAAATTTGTCCCAAATAAAACTAGTGTTGCAGCCAATGGGATTTTTAGGTCTGATTGACATTGTTGTGAGACTCTTTTGTTTTAGTAATCTAGTAGCAATATATAGATCTGTAAAATATTTTTAACTTTAAAATCTTGCCTAGAATAGGTAAATTTCCTTTTTAAAATATTTTTGCCTCAGTTTAGTGATGGACTGTAATAATTTGGAACTCTCATCTTATGGAAGTTTGATTTAAGAAGTCCTTCTACTTCTGTTTAGTAGTTTCTGAAGTGTACAGTAGTGTGAGAGCTCGGTCATTCTATGAAGGACCTTGTATTTGTACCCAGAATAGCTGTAAGTTTACTGTCTTCCTTACAGCAGTTGGCAAGTGCAAATCCCCCTGTTTTTGTAATTTCTGTCTATAAGAATGTTTCTTGTCTTTCTCTAGAAAGATTTTCTTATGAGAAGTACCTTTTCCTTTGAGTGCACTGGAGTGTCATATAGTTGAAAACTATTTTAATCTGTGAAGGCATCTATAAGGCAGCATTCAAGCTTAGTTTAGATGTTGGAATTCAATATCTCATTCTTACTGCCTTCTTGAAGGCTTGGAGTGCTGCACAGCAGTGATCCCTAGTGATCACTGGCAAAAATGCAGCTTGTTTTTGTGCAACTCAGTCTATAAATCTCTAAAATTTTTCTATGTGTTTGGGCACTTAGGTTTCCTAAGCTGACTTACCTCATGAAATCTATTTAGGGACACAAAGGTTTTTCTTTTTGCTTTATTTGTCATCCAGTTGGACCTTTAAGTTGTATTTTTATTATTCTTGTGTAGAAACAATTTTGCTGTCAGAAAAGAACAAACAGAAAAACATGGTGAGGATTTGTTGAAGTTACGCCATCTCTGAGGGGTATTAACTTGCAGTGAGAGTCAAATTACGTATGTGGCCTCCAAAGTTTGATACAGTGGTTTAGATAGTCATAGGATATACCCTGCTCAGTGTAGGGTTAACTACACAGTTTAGTTTAGGTTGGTCTGGCTTGCTTTGGTGGTGTTTTGAAATGGTGGAGAATCCACAGTTGCTCTGGACAACCTGTTCCACTGCTTTAACTGCTTGATGTGAACTTCTGCCCCTCTGTATCCCATTGGAATTTTCCTTCGCTTCAACTTGGGACTGTTGGTTCTTTGAAAACCATGAATATTGGTATTTCTGTAACCACCTTTTACACAGGGACTGCAATTAATAGTTCCTCCTACCCCATACACACCCTCCTTAATCTTTTTTCAGGTTGAATAAACCCAGCTCTGTCAGCTTCTCCTTTAAGAGCTCAAATACCTTAACCATCTCAGTGGCTACCCTCTGCACTTTCTCCAGTTCATCAGTATCTGTGGGGAGAGGAGGCAGAGGCTGGACACACTACACCAGAGCCTGAATATTGAGCAAACAGTGAGCAGAGGAAAAGGATCACTTACCCTGACCTGCACAGATACTGCAGTCATCACTGCAGGATTGCTCTGCTGCTTCATGTTCAGCTCCTTGCCCACAAGTAACCCAGACCTTTTTATGAAGAACTGCTCTCTAGGTGGTCAGTGCCCAGTTTGTCTGGTGCATGGCTCGGTTCTGTCTCAGATGCAGAGTTTTGCCTTTCCATTTGTTGATTTTCATGAACTTTTTGTCAGCGTGTTTCTCCAGTTTGTCAAGACCCTTCTGAGTGGCAGTCACACCTTCTAGTGTATTGATCCTTCTTCCCAATTAGGTCAAAGATTAGTACACAGAAATACTACAGGATTTATACAAAACCATGGGTTTTATTAGGACTGTGTATTGAACACTAGTCCAGTGTGTCACAGGGTTGTTTTTTATCTGCTTAAGTATCCTTTCTCATAATGACATTTCCTGAGGAGCAGAGAAATAGAGTAAGAAATGCTCAGGTTAAAAGGTTGTGCTCAAAGGTAAGAAGTATTGCAGACTTGCCTGAATCTGGATAGAATGAAGATACCTAGTTTCTTGATGAAGTAAAGTTTGAAGTGTTTTTTGATTCTTTGCACCTCAAAAACTGAAGGTCAGATTGAAGTTTGTAAAAGGCCTGTCCAGTATTGGTAGCCATTCTTCTGAAAGACATCAGCTAAGAGGAAGAGTACTTTATTTTTCCTCAAGATAAATGAGTAAAACCCTAGCTTTTAAACACTTTCTGAACTATTTTCTTTGCTCACCTCTTACCTTTCTTCTTGTTTCAGGTTTATTTGAAGAAATACAAAACTAAGGTTTTACTCAATGTGATTTGTTTATATTCAACTCTTTCAATATTGCTTCCATTAAACAGAATGAAATGCACAGGAATAAAACACCTATTGCTGTTACCAGGCTCCGGCCAGAACTACATACAGAAGTCCAGCCCTGTAATACAGGTGCAGAACCTCCCAAGAAGGATGCCTTTACTTCCACAGAAGGTTGTGAACAGCTGTTAAATAAGAGATGGCTGGAGAAAGACAGGTACTACAGGTTAGATGATGAGGTTGAGTTAAGAAGTCAACTATTAAATAAAAGACTCGATGAAGATTTGGATGTTCCCAATCAAAGACATCGTGGATTTGCTAGCCAATCTGGAATTTCCACTAGGAAGCATCACAGACGTGATGAAGATGGTGATATTGGTAGAAGATACTACAAAGTGGACTGTGATCCTGAGACAAATGCAGAAACGGATCCTAGATTTAGATGTGAAAGCAGCTATGACAGAAAAACTCCGTGGAGTTTTTATGCTGAAAGGTATTCTTAATTCCACTTTCTCCTTTATTTCTGTAGTGCTTGTTGACATCCATGGTTTCTGCTCTTTAAATATTAGGGAAGATTTCAGTGTGAAAGGAGGATTGTTGGACTTACTTTTGTACTTATTACAAAAAGGACCTTTGCAATGATTTATAAAAAAAGTGCAGAAAAATCGGACCAGTACCTAAGACTATACATCATATATTAAGAAGGAATTTATATATTCTAGCAAGCCAAAGATACTAGAGAAATTATCCCAGAAGCCGCAGTCCACAGTTAATTTTTATGAAGAGTGGCTTGCCAGAAAACATATTTGAGAGCAAACCCCTGCACTAGGAGCTCAGTGTTACCTCTATTTCCTTAGTCTGTAATAGTTACAGCAAGTCAGTTTTCAGTTCAGATTCCAAGACTGGTTTAAGCTTCAATTTTTGGTACATGCGACTGTGTTTATAAAATGTAAAAGTCTATTTTTTAAAAATCCTCTTTTTTACTCAATATCTTGCTAAATGACAGGCTTTAAATATCTGTGTAGTTGAACCAAATACTGATGGTTTTAATAGGTGCTAATCTCTTTAATAACTACACAATTTGAATAAACATTTACAAAAGCCCAAACGAAACAAAAGAGGGTCTCTTACATAAATCATTCAGGAGGAAAACTGATATTATGGACTGTTCAGTATTATATAGGCTTTACTGTGTCAACTGATACATCAGTTGGGGTACTTTGACATAAATTGTTAATCTTTCTCTACTGGCTTACCCATTTAAAAGAAAAAAAAAAAGGTATGGCCTTCCTAAGGGTTTGGCATTCTGGCAATCTTTAGTTATTCCATTGCAAGAACTGGTTGCTTTCAAAACCAGATGGGTTGTGGTGTGAAACAGCATCAAAATTGAAACTGATTTGTTTATACAACTAAACAAAGCAGTAAAGTTTATTGGAAATAAATTTTCAAATGATATTTTAAAAGTGTTAATTTGTTCCCTTTCCAGGTCTTGGGAACATAAGTGTTGTAGTTATTTTTATTTGTGTTAAGCCTGTTGCTAGAATTCTTTTCCTGCAATTGCTTCAATGAAGGAATTACCAGTGTTCTTCCTTTGCAAGGCAGAATAAACATTTTTTCTTTTTTCTAAAATCAGCAGTTCTAGGAAAAACAAAAGCAAATTGTACCACTCACACAGTGTTAAATATTACTGTTATGATTTGTTGCTAGTTGCTGCTGGACAGGTTAAATGATCTTTTGAGTCAGTGTTTACAGGGATAATTTTCTTGATAGAACTGCAAATTAATAACTGGGGGAGGGGAAATGCTCTTCTAGTGTAAAAGCATTTTCTGAATTCAATGAACTCATGTTTCTTTCCGAGTTTATAATGCCAAGAGATTTAGAATAATTTTTCTCCAAAAATAGCTCTTGATAGTTTTTCTCAGTATTTAAAAAAAAGTGATCATAAAGGAAGTAAGTCTGTGGAAAAACTGAAATGTCAGGAAGCATTTGGGAGAGGCAGACTCTAATAAATGGGTTATTACCAAGTTTCAGGCTGTGTGTTCTGGTGGGCTTCTAGAAAGTGTGTATTTATTCATACTGTGTTTCTGAAAAAGACTAGCAAATGGAAACAGTGGTTAAATAAGTGAGAGGAACAAGATTGCCTGTTTTCTGCTAAGATGCAGAGAAGAAATGCAAAATTCAAAATTTGTTCCATTCTGTAGTGTATTATTGGCAGAAATGAGCAAATGAGGTTTTAGGATAGAGTAGACTTGTCCTACAGCTTTTCAGAAAGAAAAATATTAGAAGCTTAACTTGGTGTGTAACAAAGACAACCAAAATTTTTTTGAAACTAACAGCAATGTTTAATTCTCTATGTTAGTTAATACTCAGGATGAGTGTCCTCTTTTAATTAGGTAGCTGTTTGCTGCTGTCTAATGCAGTTGGACACAGAGTCTAATATTTAAATAAAAGTAACAATTTGATAATGTTTGAGGGTTTTGAGTGTTCTCAGAGAAATTATACAGAATTATATAGATAAAATACCAGCAAGTATGGTGTTTAAACCAGCAGTGGAAATCACATTGAATATTAGTTATACTAGTTCTTAGTTATTCCAGAAAACATGGAGGGTGTTTATATAAATGTCTGTGACTAATATATCACCAGGCAATTCATGGGTTATTTGGAGAGACCTCTGAAACTGCTTGATCTCTAGTTTTCTTTTAAAAGAGAATAGAGAAGAGAGTCTTATCTTTGTTGTTGGCAGACTTGGTGCATCTTCTTGAAAGAAGCTGCTGGACCATTACCTGAATTACCTGAACTTAATTTTGTACATAAGATTGTTTGGGGGTTTTTGTGTATATTTTCTACTAATGAATTTTTATTGAAAATTTGTGTTCAGTATTTCTTTTTTAAATGTGTTTTTCAATTTAGTACTTATTTTCTCCTTTGCAAGGGGTTCCACTTAACCTTCTATGAAGTGCTTTCAATCTCTTCAAAGAGAAACACATCCCCTAGTTAGTGGCAGCTCAGCTTCTGAAGAGTTAGTGTTTTTTTTACTACATTTCAGGCAAAGTCATCTTTTCCCAAACACATTTGATTAATGATGGAAACTGAATTCAAAAGGAGGCATATTTTTATTTGCTCTACCTAAATTCTTAGGTTTTTATATGGGATTTATTAGTTTGGATCTGTTTTATTAGTATCCTGTTCATAACAAGACTTTTCAGAAGGGTTTCTGTTTTGATGGAGGCTGTGGCATATTTCAGCAAACAGAAGTGGTGACCGGGAAGTGAGAAGAATTGCCAAATGTTTTACTTCTTAGGAGTGGATGCTTTAGTCCATCCCCAGCTGTCAGGTCTGTCCTGTAAACAGGAGACAACAGCTTCTTGACTGAACTGGGCCAACATGTCTGGGCCTGCCGTGCTAAGCAGGCTGCTTTTTACAAAAAAGATTGCCTCTTCAATCCCAAGGTTTGTTGTTGTTTTGCTTACTTCCTACATCCTTTCATTACAATGAGAACTTGGCTTTTTATTTCCTGGCTGTGTTTCAGTCTTACATGACCAGCCTTGAAAGGAGCAGATTGATTGTTGTCATAAAGATGATCTTGACCACAACAGAAGATCATGTTATGCCAAGAGGATAAATGTTCTTTCATGTTGTTCTGGTGGGTTGTTAAGAAACCAGATCAATGTTTAATAATCTGCTTGCATCCTTTTGCCTTTGGTTATTGACTTCAATTTAAATTAGAGATAGGCAGAGCTGTGGTTCTTTTTGCATAAAAGAATGAGGTTTTTTCCAAGTTTACCTAGTTTATGGGGGATTTTTTTGTTTGCTTAGTAGGAAGTCCATGGCTCTGTGCAGCTCTGAAAAATATATAACTTTGTTAGCGTTTGTTGGGTATTTTATTTTTCATCAAATACCTATTTTTGCCCTATTTTGGCATGATAACTTGAAGTCCTCATTGAAGAGTTGTTATTTTGCAAGTCAAGAAAAGCTTATAAATTCTACTACCCCAGATCTTTTCAGGAACAGCTCCCTTGTGTCCATACAACATTTGGCATCTTTGAAGCTACTTGAAATTTCAATCACGTGATTTCACTTCTTATGTAGATGGCTCAAATTTTAACTCCTGAATTTTTGTATTCACGGTGTTGTCTGTCTTTTGTCTTGATCCAAAGTTACCTCAACCTTTAAAGTTCTATCAGGTGTGAAGTCTAGATGGTCATTAAAGAAGCTCTTCATCTGAATTGGCTGTTTCACCAGACTTATCCAATAGCTGTGTGCCAAAACCTTTTGAAGACTTTGTTGTCTCCTGGGGATTAAGAGCAGCAAGATCTGTTTCAATTAATGAAGTGTGAGTGTCAAAAGCCCTTTAGCTCTCAAAACTCTTAACCAGGCTCATTAGATAAAGGCTGCAGGATAGCAGGCTTGGGAATTCACACTGCAGACAGAAAGCTGCCCTGACAGTGCTAGCAAAGTGAATTATTTCTAGAAAATATTTGTGATATTTTCAGAACTGTTCTGCTGTCCAGTGTGCATTCAGGCAGCAGATCCATTTGCAGGAAACTGCTGAACCTGCCATTTCAGATTGGCTGTTTCTAGGCAAGCATAGCTGAGTATTTTCTATTTCTTTAAGGCCCCATCTGAATGGAATGGTAAGAGATGTACCTGCAAATTATGAAGACGAATTAAAGGAGAGAGCACGTGTGCGGCCGTTCTCAAGAACTGGAGATTCTAGGTGTGGTATACTGTGTACTTCTCTGATAATTGCACTGCAAAGTCATGGTGAGAGAAAAATGTTGACTTCAAATCCCAAAACATTGTCTGAAATGCCTGATAGTTTTTCCTGCAGTTAGAATATAGTATAACAAGAAAAACAAGTGTTGTCTGAAAATGGCCATTGAAGCTGGCATGCCAGTTTTCTTTTTGAATTAATAGAGCACCTCTTCTCCAACTGATGACTTTTATTGAATTGAATACTGTGGAATCCTGTTTCCATAGTAATTTTAAAATTCCTTTTCTTCCTCTTGTCTTGATTTTGCCCATCTTGAAGTAATCTAAGTGGGTGAGGCAGAAGCAGAACACTTGTGAAGTCCTTACATAAACTCTTGACTGGCACCATTCAGTCTGTCAACATGGTTCAAGTGCTCAACTGAGTCAGTTTTTCTGATGGCTTCAGAAACCACAGGCAAATGGGAATTGTGATAAATGCCTTTTTGCCAGGCAGTTTCTTCTTTTGCTTGGGATATTTCTTTGGATTGCAGGAAAATTGTTTGTTACAAGTGTGTCACATAGTGATGTAAGGGAGTCTGTCATGTTTCCCACAGACTTGGTAGGAAATTCTTGAGTTTGATCATTCAGTTTTCTTTTTTGTCTTTGCCAGAAATCAGGTACAGATTAGTTCTTCAGCTAACAAACAAGCCAAGTCCGCAGCTGAAATGCGGTTTGCAACAGGCCTTGTTCTTGGTATGTATAAAACCCTAAATAATAACACTGGGTTAGAATTTCTTTGCATATATTATTTCTCCATGTGAATAGTTAAAAACTAGAATAATGAGCTTTTTTTTTTCCTTTTGCAAGTTGTCACCAAGACTGTTAAATAAGTATTGTTTACATAGAGAAATTAAAGCAAAACATATTCCTTCCCCCCTTAATGTAACTTACTAGTTAATTTTGGACTTATTAATTTTGAAGAGTCCAAGTTTCTTCTTCAGTTTCATTAACATTTTAAGCCTAGATAAGTGATTAAATTATTTTTACGGAAAGAAGTATGGGAGAAATCTTAACCTCTGTATTGTTAAAGACCCAGCTTTATAATGAATTTAAATTGCAGCTATGTGAAAAATGGTGCTGTTCACAACCCTGGGCAAGAACAAATGATTCTGATCATCTCTCCTGTAGCCATAAAATTTATCAGGAAGCACTAATATTGAGTGTAGTAGGGAGAAATACTGGTGAAGACATAGCATTCTTATCTGAATTCAGAAAACTATAAGGCAAAAATAAAAGAATTATAGTAGTTCTTTGCATGGGAGCTTTTGAAGACGAGCTAGCTTGGAATTATGGGGAAGTGCATTAACAGCTGTCAGAATAATTTCTGTTTATTTTTTCATTTGAATTTACCTGATCTTCAAAGCTGTATGTAGCAGGTCAATTTTTTGGAACTGTACAAAGGCAGCATTAAACCAGTGGTGTTGTAGTGGTCAGTCTCTGGTCTGCCTAGTCATCTCATTTACAGTAACTTGAGGACACAGAGGTGTGGATTTGTACTCCTAGCAGTCCTGGTTAAAAGAGTATTGTAAACTATGTTGTGTAAAGATTAATTAAATCAAAACTTGAATTTTTTGAAAATGAGAATTGATTTCAGACTCCCCCAGAATCACAAACCATGAGGTTATCTTGCACATTTTGGTCACTTTGTAGTCCCAGCACAACAGTTAAATAAAAAAAATCAGTCAGTCATGCATCAGGTTTTGTTGCTGTTCCTTATTTGGCTTTTGTTTTAGTTTCTTTCCAGGTTCCTTCACTTTATTATTCAGGTCTACTTCACCAGAAGTCCACAGTCACTTTGTGTACAGAGTATGTTAGGAGACATTGTGTCTGATAGTCATACTACACAGAAAGCACTGCTGATGCTTTTTGGGGCTTGTTTTTAAAATTATAGAAGACCTCTGCACTTACTGCGGGGGAAGCACCGCAAACTAAAAGTTTTTTGTGTTCCTTAAAATCTACATGAGCTGTTATCACCCTTTCCTTTTACATACACACATCTGTCAGTGCATTGCTAATTCTTAGTAGTCATGGGAACCATCCTAAAAGTGGAGCAATATGCTTTTCTCCCTATGGATTTGACTCCCTTTAGTTTTAATTTTGATTTTTATCCAGAGCAATGCCTCATAATTTTGGAGTGCTGTAGTGTATCTTCCTTAGGTGAACATTAGACCAAAAAAAAAAAAAAAATTCCACACTAAAAACCCAAAAAACAACAAAAAAATTTTTTAGTTGCTGTTGTATCAAGTAGCTTTGAAATTTATAGCTTTGTGACAGTACAAAACCAGGCTAGCCAGGAAAATAACAATGAAAATTTTAGTAGTTTTGATCATCATACCCCAAACAAATTGTTTATTAAATTTTTTTAATAGACAATTTGTCTATTAAAATTTTTTTTTTTTAGTCAGTAAAGTTATAGTGTTCATATAGTCTGCTGTGTTACAGTTTTTAAATTAACTGAAAGGCAATGATTTTGTCCAGTACCTTTTGTGTCTTTTGTGGAGCATTTACACAAATGTGTGGTCATTTCCATTAGGTGGTCAGGACCGAGAACTTCTCCAAAGGAGAAAGGAGAAATACAGGCAAGAACTAATGGAACAGATGGCTGAGCAACAGCGAAATAAGAGACGGTAATGGAAAGTTAATATATTTTTAAAAGATAATGGCTGAAATTTGAAGGCATTCCACTAATTCAGAGTGGTTAGAAGCAATTTCATAACTAAGGAGTTCCAGGTAGCTGAGTAATACTGCATTTAATTAAACTCATTTTCACGAGAGCTTTAGTTTTTAATGAACATATTCACAAGCTTTCAGTGGAATGAAGAAAACCCAGATACTTTTTCATTTTTGAAACTGGCTTTTTTAGTTTCGTAAGGGTAAAGAAGCTTTAACTAAACTTATCTTTTTTTACTGGTACAGGAGTGCCTAGGTAGTTGGCAAAGCTGAAAATTAGTTTTATTTTTGCCCTCCAATTTTGGAAAGTAACCTTTCATTTTTAAAGCATGTGATCATCTGGCTTATGCAGAATCATAAAATATTAATTTCTTCCTTACTTATTAGTCGCTATCTACTGAATAATAATCTGGATACATAAAAACACACAGCAGTATTAGAGAAGGGATAAGGAATTAAAAATTGGTTACTATTGACAGTCTCCTTGTGACAAAAATTGTACATGCAGATCAAGCCTGAGCTCGGAAATGACAAACCAGTATTTATTGCTGCACTTTTGAATCATTCATTTCAATGTGTTTAATAGTAACTTCTTGGAGGTGAATAAAGACAAAATTTTTAGAAGTGTTCTTAAAAGTTGCAGAAAAAATAATTGTGGTGGTTTCTCCTTTTATGGTAGTTGCATTTTAACTAGGTGAGATAGGTGATAGCCAGAAACTTCTTGAGAGTTCTGTTTATTTACAAATTTTATATAATTTCCTTCCCTGACTCTGGAAGAAATTAAGTGGAATCATTGTCTTCTGTTATCCTGTATTTTCAGAGTTATTTTAACAACAGAGTTGTGAATTTGTGCTTTGAAAGAATGCATATAGTTGTTACTGCTTTCTGATTTGATCAATTTTTTTTAAAAAAACCAAAACAGTGAGAAGGAACTTGAGCTCTCAGTTGCTGCTTCTGGAGCTCAAGACCCAGAAAAGAAGGTAAGAAATCTGGATTTTCTTTCATCTATAAAGTCTCTTCTTTTTTCCTTACATGCACACTGTGGTTGCTCAGTCACAAAATTCTGTAGAGCTTCTATAAAATGATAAATGTTGGGCTATTTAATAGGGGATATGTGTATAACAAAATTGAAGCCAAGGATGATGAGGCTGTGTCATGGTTTAACCCAGCCAGCAGCCAAGGCTCAGAGCAGCCGCTCACTCACTTCCCCACCAGTGGGATCAGGGAAAGAATAGGAAGAGTAAAAGCTGGAAAACTCATGGGTTGAGATAAAGACAGTTTAACAGGGGAAAAAAAGCTGCACACACCAGCAAAGCAAAAGAAGGAATTAATTCAGAGCTTCCCATGGGCAGGCACGTGTTCAGCCATCACACGTCTTGGGAAGACAAATAGCATCTCTCCAAACATCCTCGCCTTCCTTCTTCTCCCCCGCCACTTTATATACTGAACATGATGTCCTATGGTCAGGAATGTCCCTTTGGCCAGTTGGGGTTGCCTGTCCCAGCCTGTGTCACCTCCCAGTCTCCCAGCCACCCCCAGTCCCCTCACCAGTGTGGCTGCAGAAAAAGCAGAAAAGGCCTCAGCTCTGTGTAAGCCCTGCTCAGCAATAACAAAAACATCTCTATATTATAAACCCTGTGTTCAGCACAAATCCAAAACACAGCCGCATACCACCAACTGTGAAGAAAATTAACTCTTCCCCAGCCAAAAGCAGTGCAGGCTGTAAGTCATTACACATGCTTTCAGCTTAAGAAGGAAATACTTTTATTGAAGTTATCAAACATTTTCTTTTGCTGAGTCCATTAACAAGAGTGGGTATCATGGATAGAATACTTAGTGTCCAGTGGTAGCCTCTGAAATGCACACAGTAGTAACCTTTCTTCGGGAATGCAAAATATGCTGCAGAAAGCTGTTTCTCAATTAAAAAAAAAAGGTTGCTTGGCAGATGAGTTGACCTCATTATAGTAGTTTTTAATTTAAAATTTGTAAATCTTTTTAAAGTGATCCAACATAGTGTTTAGGATTCTAAGTGTTTTTATAGGATTTTATAGAAGATGTTTGGTATTGTGTTGTTTGTAAGACTTAACGCGGAGTTACTACTGTCTCCACTTCCTTTGTAAGATGATGATTACATTAAGGATTTTGATTAGCCTGTATCCAGGAGTAGGTTGTCAGCACTAATAACGTTAGAAGCAGACTGATTCTCTTGCAGAGACTGGCAGAACTTTTGTGGTTTGCATGTACTTGCTACATGCCCAAAGCCATTGCAGGTTGGGTATGGTGGAGATGTGCTGTTTAAGAGGTAGGGTGGTAACTTTCAAGCAGGACTAGATTGGTTATTAATTTACCTGGTTACTGATTTCAGTTATCAACAGTGCTGTTTTTGGGGAATGCTGCGACACTGAATGAAACTTGTGCCATTTCTGGAGGGTTCAGTAGAGGTGAAAGAAGGTCCTATTTGCTAGAAAATGAAAGTGAATGAATAGCTGAAAGATGCTTTTAGTCAGATCCTTGTGGGTCCCTTCCAACTCTGGATATTCTGTGAAACCATTTCTTTTCTTTCTGTGAAGCCTGTGAGACAGGAGACTGAGAATGTACACAGACAAGCAATGTAGTTGAATCAAAATTCTTATTCCTAAATGGAGAGGGAAAACACCTGCTTGGTTGCATAAAGTATGTCATGCTTGTTTGGTCCCTGTTGCAAATTGATTCACCTCTGGCAAAAATCTGAATCTTTTTCGCTGCTTTAGTTGGTATGGAGAGGTCAGCTGGTTGATCAGAGATTCAGGTGGTGAAAGGGGGAGGGATGGAGGGTGCAGCTGGGAGGCAGAACTGAGCAGAGGATGCCGGCTCTTCTGGCTCAGCAGGCCGCAAGGTCAGTGTAAACAGTTCTGTGTAATCAAAGCTGACTATGCAGAAGCATGCTGTGCTGCAGCACTCAATATACCATACACATCTCAGTCAGAGTCTGCAAAGTGCCTGTTGTAGGAACAAAATTATATCTAGAGCAAGTACAGGGCATGCATAGTGTTTTAAAAGCCCTAATTTAGCGGAAAGCCTTCAATTAAGTTGAATTGCTACATTCATTAAGCATCAGTCACTGTTTGCTTTAAATTGCCTCTCAGGGAGAGCTTCTAATTAGATGCATTTCTTGATTAATTACAGGTTGGTTAAATAGCAATGCCTGATTAAGAATCTATAAATGTAGACTGTTGTATACGCTGCTTGTTTAAAGTGAAACAATCCCCAGGATGAACGGAGTACTGAAGTCACATCTCAAATCAGCTGTAGAGCTGAAATCTGGGGCACTTTGGAACGGTTCAGATTCAAGTTGTTAGTGAGAAAGGCTGTTTTAAATGTTCTGCTGCTCAAGACACTGGGTTTGAAAAGACAAAGAGTCTGTAGACTGCTTTAAAAAATTTAATTGCCTTAGCTAGTACCTGTTATCTAATTCTGTTTTCAAATCTAGAAATTTGAAGTTAATTGTTATAAGCAAATATTCATGTCTAGTAGAGTTTTGAGATTTTTTATCTAAACACTGTAGTCCATGGTTCGTGGGTACTAACTTGCCTTGTATATGCTGTCTTGCAGCTAAGTGATGAGGAGGTAAAGATTTAATATTTTGTTGAAATATTTCCATATTGTAGGGTACACAGTTTTCTGATAGATATTAATTACGTAGCTGGTTTCAGGTATTACTTTCTCCAAATGCATGTTAGTTGAAGAACTTCAATATTAGGAACAATAAATTCATA
>VZTR01033185.1:0-21352 GCA_013400775.1 Chaetops frenatus | reverse complement strand
GCAGTGTTGGTCACTAGTAAGACCTGGAAGGGACCTTCAAATTTTTCGGTTAGTGGTACTTTTCTCCAAGTTTCTATTAACACCCAATCTCCAGGGTTAATATTATGCGCTTTGAAGTCTATTGGGGTACTTTGAGGAAGATAGCCTTTCTTTCTCAGGTCCTCCAGTATTGTTACCACTGTTGTAACATACCGCTTTCTGGCAGCTTCATGATGCGGCCACAGCTGCCCAGAGGCTCAGCCACACCAAGGGCAGGGAGGCCCCGAATGCAGCAGGAGCCCCAGGCAGACAGCAGCAGTCACATCAGGCGGGAGCAAGAAGAGAGAGAGGAGGAGGCCTTTGATATGATGGTTAGCAGCGTTTATTCCACTAGGGGAGATCAGGGATCAAAAGGCAAGACAAAGGAATAACAAGGGTTTATAAGAACCTTAGGATCAAGGGGAGAGGACACTCTCAGGACCAATGGGGAAGGATAAGGGGAGGTACCCCCAGTGGAGTGACTGATGTCTACCCACTAGGAAGCACCCAGGGGAGGGGATACATTGATACTTGCCAGCTAGGAAAGAGGGAGAGGAGACGTTTCTGGAGGGAAAGGCGGGGTAAGGGAAGACTGACACATTAGGGGTGGATATCAGGGGAGGGGTTATCACAGAGACAGACATTAAGAAAAATAGGACTAACCGCAGGAGGAATAGGGGCTAAACCATTTACAATGCAAAAAGTGGTAAGGGGGTACAAATTAGGAATACTAAACCTAAAAACCCACCACAATAGCTTCAGCCTTATAGTAGGTCCTGGTGCTGAAGGGGGTCAGCAGGAAGGACCAAACACCATTTCATAGGGAGATACCCCTATGTCTGCTCTCAGTCTCATCCTCAGTCTTAGGAGGGCTAATGGGAGGCATTTTATTCAATTTAGCTGAGTTTCTACTACCAATTTTGTTAACACGTTCTTGAGACTTTGGTTATCTCTCTCTACCCTACTGGAGCTCTGGGGGTGCCATGGCGTATGTAACTGCCATTTCATACCCAAAGCCCGGGTGATTTTGTGGAGGATTTTGGAGGTAAAGTGGGGGCCTTGGTCGGAGTCTATGTTATTTACTAAACCATTTCTAGGGATTATCTGTTCTAACAAGATTTTGGTAACTACCTGGGATGTTGCTCGCCTGGTTGGGAATGCCTCTATCCAGTGCGTTAAATGGTCCACAATCACCAACAGATATCTATAATTTTGTACTGGGGGCAATTCAGTGAAATCAACCTGCATATTCTTAAACAGTCTTTCAGCCAGCTCTCGTCCTCCAGATGTTACCCTCCTCATCACTTTCTTGTTTACTTTCTGACAAACTTGGCAGTTTTTCATTACTATCCTGGCAATTTCATAGACTCCAACACAGGCATGATGTCTTAGGAAGTGGTCACACATTCCCTGTGTTCCCCAATGTGTTAACTGATGTAGCCCTTCCATCACCTCCCTGGTTAATGTTTTGTTTAGTACTTGCCTCCCATCTGGTAGTACCCATTCCCCATCATCTCTTTTTGTTCACCCTATTTTCCTGATCTCTTCCTCTTCTTTGTCATTAAAAACAGGGACTTCTCTTCCTTTCTTTTCCCCTGGTCTTTCTTTTAGCTCAAGAATTTTTACTGGTTCCCCTGATTGTAGCGCTGCCTCTTTAGCTACTTGATCAGCCATACGATTTCCCTTGATCTCCAAAGTATCTCCCTTTCTATGGCCTTTTAAGTGCACAATGGCAATTTCCCTTGGTCTTTTTAGGGCCTCTAGTACCCCTTTATTAGTTCTTCGTGTACTAAGGTTTTTCCTTTCAAAGAAGCCTTGCTCTTGCCATATCTTTCCAAAGATGTGTGCAATCACATACGCATATTTGGATTCTGTATAAATGGTCCCACTGTCATCTTCTAGCCTCTCTAACCCCCTTTTTAATGTGTAAACTTCACAGCACTGGGCTGACCAGGCTGGGGGTGGTTTCCCTTTTTCCCCGACAACCATCGCCTGCCCTTCTATGATGGCGTAGCCTGGAACCCTTTGTCCCTGAACCACCCTAGATGATCCATCAACAAAGAGGATCCTCCCATGTAGTACGGGGTGTTCTCTAAGTCCTCTCTTATTTTTGTCTGCATTTCAATCAACTCGATGCATTGATGTTATAAGTTTTCTTGTGGTTCCCCATACATAAATTGGGCAGGATTCAAGCTTTTGGAGGTCACTATTTCCAGATTCTCCTGCTTCATTAAGATCAGCTCATATTTTAGGATACAATTGTCAGTCAGCCACTGGTGGGCTTTCTGAGATAGGACTTCTTTGACATCATGCGGTAGTAAACTCTCAGTTTCCTCCCAAAGGTTAGTCTATGGGATTCTTCAACAAGAATGGCTATTGCTGCTACCACTTGTATGCATACTGGCCATCCTCTGGCCACTGGGTCTAGTAGCTTGGACAAGTATGCTATTGCTTTTCGGTGCCCACAACAATCTTGTGCCAGAACTCCATGTGCAATGCCTTCTCCAGCATTCACAAACAAATCAAACTCCTGATTAAAATTGGGCAAGCTGAGGACAGGAGCAGTGGACAACTTGTCCTTCAGCTTTTGGAGCTGCTTGTCATCGTTTGGAGTCCAAATAATTGGATCTGTATCTATTAACTTATCATACAGTAATTTTACTAATTGGGTGTATCCCTCTATCCGTAACCAGCAATATCCAACAATGCCCAACAGTTTTCTTACATCTCTTTTCGTTTTGGGCTGTGGGATTGACAGAATTCCCATAACCCATTCGGGGCTAAGCTTTTTACATCCCTTGCCAATTATACGTCCTAAATACTTGACTTCCTCTTCCACAAATTGCAATTTCTGTTTTGATACTTTCAATCCTCTTTTTCCCAAGAAATTTAGTAAATCAATGCTGACTCTTTTTACCAATTCTTTGTTTTCCCCTGAAATTAATAAATCATCCACATATTGCAGAATCTTGGCTTCCTCTTTCATTTCAAATTGTCTCAATAACTCTTCTAGAGCTTTCCTGAACAGATTAGGGGATTCTGTGAATCCCTGGGGAAGGCAGGTCCACCTAAGCTGCTTCCTTTCTGTCCCATGCAGGTCCTCCCATTCAAGCACTAACCAGTCCCTGCTTGATTAATCTAGAGGACGGGCCCAGAACGCATCTTTGAGATCCATGACCGTGAACCATGCATGTTCCCTTAGCACTTGATTCAACAGGGTGTAGGGATTCGGGACCACAGGATATTTTGTGATGGTTTTCTTATTTACTTCTCTAAAATCCTGCACCAGCCAGAAGGTCCAGTCTGGCTTTTTCACAGCCCTCATTTTCCTTCCCCTGCCCACACTATGTTGTTAATCTCTTCTAGGTCGCATTTGGTTAGGACCATTACTTGGGCCACCATCTTCCCTTCTTTTGGGATTACCCCAATTCTTAGTTGTACCTGTAAGTCTCTCCCTAACAGATTGCATCTTAGTTTTGGTATATACAAGAAGCCTGCACAGCATTCTTGGGAGTTTCCTTTTACAACCAGATCCTTGATTATTTGGGCTTCAAAGGGCTCCCCTTTTGCTCCCTTTACCTTACATGTTTCTCGGCAAGTCCTACTTCCTAGTGGTATTGTGGTCAGGCAAGATCGATCTGCGCCTGTATCTACTGAAAATTCTATCTCTTCACCCTGGAGTCCTACTTCCAGGTTTACCAAGAGCTCTATGTGATAGTCTAACCTCCCCAAGGTGTAGAGCCCCTGACACCCCTATTTACTCCCTAATATTGATTCAAGGGTGTCTTGCTTGCAGGCAATGGCCTCTTCGATTTTCAGCTTTTTACACTGAGATTTATAATGTCCTAATCCTCCACAGTAGTAACATTGTCTCTCTGGTGTTCTATACCCCTTTCTTGGTTCCTCTCCTCTATCTCCTCTTTTTCCTTCCCCTGTCCTATCTCTCTCACCCCCAATGCTTTCCCTCGCCATGGCTACCATGATTTTGGCTGTGTTCTTCAGTGTTTCTTCCTCCCTTCGGAGATAGACTTTCTGAGCCTCCCTTAATAGATCATTTAGTCCCTTCTCCTGCCAATCCTCCATCTTCTCTAACTTCTTTCTGATATCCGGACATGACCTTGTAACAAACTGGACCTTTAATAAGATTTGTTCTTCTGGCCCTTCAGGATCTATACTCGAATACAATTGGAAATTTCTTTTCAGTCTCTCTAGCCACGCATTTGGGGTCTCCTCTTTCTCCTGTGCCCCATCAAAGGCAAGTTTCATATTATTCCTGGGCATGGATTCTTTAATCCCTCGTACTATTAGGGTCCTGTAATCTACGGTGCTCCTCCTCCCTTCTTCCTGATTAGGATCCCATCTTGAGTACACCACAGGCATCTTTTGTTCTCCCGGTGGACCTGGCCGATTTTCTCTCTCCCAGATCCTCATCCCAGCAGCTCCTATCAGCCGAGTCTCCTCAGGAGAGAATAGAATATTTAAGATAGAATTAATTTCCCCCCATGTGTATATATTCGGTCCCAAGAACTGATCGACCTGATTCGATATTCCCACTGGGTCCTCCAGTAAGCTTTTAATTTCCTTTTTGAATGTCCTCACTTTGGAGGCTGTAAGAGGGGCATTAACAAACCCTATCCCTCCTGCTACTCCACCCATTGGTACTTCTCTCAATGGGAATAGGTTTGGGATTTTTTACAGCCTGGGACCAGGTATTCATGTATGGCCCCTGATCGTGAGGAAGATAATGGGGACTTTCACCAATTTGTTCTAGACCTTCCCTTTTTGTGGCTCTTTCACTCTGTGGTGGTTGTTTTACCCCTATTATTGGGGAAGAAGGGAGGCCCTGGTGTTGTAAAGGAGGTCGTGGGTTGGTATTGGGATAACCAAGGAATGAGGATTGCATCATAGAGGATGAAAGAGGGTTGGGGGGGGTGGAGTTATCAACTGGGAAGGTGGAGGAGCATCAGCTAGGGGAGGTAAAGAAACGTTGGGAGGAGGGGCCTGTGCTCCCAGTAGGGGGAGATTTGGGGGTGGAGCCTGAACCACTGGTAGGTCCTATATAGGTGGCACCAGAGGTGGGGTTAAGTACTCAAGGGGATCCCACTTTCTAGATTGATCTGGCTCACTTTTATCCTCTTTCTTATCTTTTTCTAATCTGAACACTTTCCCTTCCACCCCATCCAGATTCCTCATCCAACAAGTTATGTACTCTATTTCCTCGGGGTTGGGATCCTCCTTATTACATATATGATTGTACATCATAGTACATAGCCACTTTTCTTTTGTCTCATACCATGGCCATTGAATGGATTTTGCCTTTAACTTTTCCTTCGGCCACTTTTCCATGCAAAACCTTAGCATTTTTATCTTATCCAAGTTTTCTGCACCTTCCAGCTCCTCCCATCTATCCAACATATTCCCTAGGGGACTTCCCTGGGGGATGTCCCTCACTCTGTTTCTCTTTCTCAAGGTTCCTCCTCCTGTACTATAACACTGACCCATTTTCAGCTGATCTAACTCTGGGTCCTTAAAGCACTAACAGACTCCTGCTTACAAGCAGTCTCTCTTCTTTTAATCTTTTGGTGAATCTATCCTCACCTCGACCGGTCTCACTGTCACGGTTCTGGTGGACCCTTGACTCTGGTGCCTCACCCAATCCAGACTAACCTCGACACCCAGAGTTCCCCTGGTACCTTTCCTGGCCGCCGTGTGCACTTCTGGGCCTGGTAACCACGGTGTTTTTTGTCGGTGAAGCATTAAAAACCCTTCCAGCCCTAAGGGCCCCTATTTCTCCCCTCAGCTTCTTTACCCTGTCGGAATCTGGAGGCCTTGCCCCTCACTAGCCCTCCCTGGGCCTGCTCACCCTGAGCCTGGGGCCTACTAAATCCTGTGTTGCCCACTGCATGGCAACACGCCCAGAGGCCTTGCCCCTCACCAGCCCTCCCTGGGCCTGCTCACCCTGAGCCTGGGGCCTACTAAATCCTGTGTTGCCCACTGCATGGCAACACGCCCAGAGGCCTTGCCCCTCACCAGCCCTCCCTGGGCCTGCTCACCCTGAGCCTGGGGCCTACTAAATCCTGTGCTGCCTGCCGCACGGCAATGCGCCCGGAGGCCTTGTGCAATACCTATCGGTACCACCCGTCACACGGCAGCATGCCCGGAGGCCAACCTAACGCCCGTCTGTGCCACCCGCTGCACAGCAGCACGCCCGGAGGCCAACCTATCACCAGGTCCAGAAGGGGACCTACCCTTGACCGCCCACACTAGTTCCCAGGGGACGCCTCACTCGCACTTCTTTTCTTTCACTTCCCCCTGTTCCCAGCCGACCTCCTCATGGGAGTCCAGAACCGGGGTACTAGGGGGTCCACACTCGCTTCTGGGGTCTGAGCTGCCAGCCCCCGTCTCATGCACACTCCACACGCTCATCCCCTGTCCCGCCACTGGCTGATACTTACTGGTCCGGGGTCTCCTACGTCACTGGGGCCTTAGGCTGCTCTTCTGGATCTGGGCCAGCAGTCCTCCAAGAGTCCTCTTCTGGCGTGGCCCCGATCCCGGACGAGTCCCCAAATGTTATAAACAAGAGGCAGACTCTTGATGAGTGGTTTCAGTATTAAACTTTATTAGTGGCCTAAGGATGGGGCTGCCGGTGGTGCACATGCCTATCAGTGATGTGGAGGGGTTATCAGTGCTGGGGTCCTCAGTCCCTCGTAGGTGCTCATGGGTCTCGCAGCTCCTGGTCAGTGGCTGAAGATCCGAGTCTGGGTGTTCCTCCAGCGGTCCAAGAAGGAAGACCCCGAACAAGGCTCCGGCTTCTCTTTATATACTGTCTCTGGCTGGCCCTGATTGGTCCTTTTTGGATCCGCATCCTCATTGGTCGATTTGAGGATTAAAAGTGCTTCTTAGTTATTGGTGGTTTCTGCTTCCTGATTTACATATGATGTCATCTATGGACCTGTTTGAGAACTTGGCCTCATCTCTATGGACGCCATACAAACATATAACTGATAACCACAAACAAATAACAATTAACAGTCATTAAAGCAAGTGTCAATGAACAATTAATACTTATGTAACCCATCCTGCAACAATCTCTAATTCTATCACATTCCTGACACGGAGAGGTCCTGATTTTCATGAAGGGCGGGAAGCAGGAAGGAGCCTGGAAACTGCAGGCCTGTCAGTCTCACTGCAGTGTCTGGTAAAAGCACAGAAGAGTTTTCTGGGAGGTATTGAAAAACACCTGGAGGACTAAGCGGTCGTTGTCAGCACCAGCATGGCTTCATGTGGGCAAAATCTTGCTTGTCCAACCAGGTTTCCTTCTTTAACAGAGCAACCTATCTTGTTGTCCAAGATGTCATCTTCTTGGACGTCAGCACAGCTGACTGCTGGCAAAATGTGTATTGTAATGTGACTGTCAGCCACTGCTCTGAAATAAGTCAAGCCATTATGGCTGAGTAGCAAAGGTCGTGTGCTCCCAGTGCCTCTTGTTACCCTCACAAGGAGCTGTGAAGATGAGGTGAGACTTTCTTTAAAAGTTTCTGGATTTTCACTGCCAAGAAGGCAGAGACAAATGTTCAAAGGATTCCCAGGCAGAGGGGTTTTTCATGGGCTGGGCAGGGCAGAAGGGCAGTTTGGAGGTTGGCTACAGCCCCACAGCCATGTCCTGTGGGGATCTCAGTGCTAGCAGTGGGAGTAATGTCTCCTCTGCTTCCTCCTCAATCCAGGCAGGAAGGACATTTTGAGCTATAGGATTCAACTACACCCACTTCATCAGAAGTTGAGCATGAGCAGCATCAAGACCTTGTGTCAGCACCCTGGGAACCTGTAAAGAGGAGGACTGGAGGGAGGAGCCCCAAAATGGGTCTGCAAGAAATTTTAGAGCCATCAAATGCTGTACAGGTCTGCTGCTCTCATCATCTAATCAGAGCCTTGTTCCAGGTCTCTCTCTTCTTCTCTCTGCTCCTTGGGTCCTTGGATCACTATTACAGCTTTGCCCATGACTTCACACCCGAGGTATTCTGTTGTGTCCAGCACAGACAGGTCATTGACTGTGAAGGAAAGTGGGGCACATGCTGGGCTCTCTGCCCCTGTTGCCTTGCTGTGCTTGCCATTGCCTCATCCATGCTGAGGAAGCTGGTTGCATACCAAAGTCATCTGATGCGGCTCTTTTAAGACATGCCTTGTGTGCTAAAATATTGGATGGCTTCATTTCACCTCATTTGGTTCATAGAACCAACATGTGTCATCAGGCCATAATTGCCAGTTCTGTTGTCGCTTCTGTTTATCATGGAGGCTCCTCCTGACATTTGGATAGTCCAGGAGACAGAAGTGGCAGCTGTGGCTCTGTTCCTCTTACATTCCCTTCAGTCACTGTCTTTTAAATTCAAGCCACTGGCCTGTACTTTTTATCAACCAGCTGTCCTGGTTGCAGCCAGGGGAGCATTAATTTTTGCAGTAGCCAGGAGGAGCTTGGCTTGGATCCAGAATTTAGTCTATACCACCTCAAATCATATGGGAGAATGGGATAGTTGTCTTCTCCAAAGGTGAAGGGTTCCTTCCCATCATGTAAGCATGGTCAGGGGACTGGTGTGCTGGCCCTGGTAATGAGCTGGAGGGGGCCATCAGGTATTGTCTCTTGTCAGGGACTTCTGAGGTGAGCAGTAATGTTTCTTTTCTTGTACCCTTTGTCTTTAGTATTGTTGTTACTGGTAGTTTCCTTCTTTCACTGCTGTTTCCAGTAAATTCTTCTTATCCCAACTCTTGATCCTCACATTTTGTGCCTGCAATTCTCCTATCCACCCCACTGGGTCAGGAGGGAGAAGGGAACCCTGGGGAGCAGGCAAGTGGCAGTATGGTTTGGGGTTTCTGTGGGAACACTAAATTGAGGACTACTATTCCTAAACCATGGCAGCAGCTCTCATGACAAGAGCGTAAAAGATTTACCTTTTCCTGATGGACTTATCTCATTATCCCATCAATACCACAGACCCTTCAAAGGAAACACATGAATAGATACTTACTTATTTATCATTATGAATGGAAAAAGGAGTGTCTGTGAGGGTTGGATGCAAACAAAGCCTTGAGTCTTGTGACTGTTTCTTCAGATCTTGGAGAAAAAGCATTAATTTGCCTTTTGAATCATATGCTGAAATGAAGCATTTCTGTTGCAGAGGAGGTGAGATCAAGAAGAATATAATCTCTTTGGGGGAGCTGAAGAGCATTGCTAACACTTCTACTCACTGGAGAAATTGTGCACATGCATTTGTACTGGCTCATGTGAGAAGTGTCATGAGGGAAATGGTTCTCTCAATGCTAAGCTGACACACTTGTCACCTGAGTTTCATCTATTCATAACATATTCTTTGGTTCCTATAAAAAGTGAGAGAAGGCAAAGGTGGTGTGGTGAATTTTGCATTATGTTGGGGATGAATTCATGCATGGAAGCTTTCTGTTAGTTCAAACTTGAAATGTGAACTTTTGGCTTCTTCAGTTCCTTGAAATACTATTCTGGAGATGGAAGTCAAGAAGAGCTTTATATAATTTCCTGTTGTAATTTATGAGTTTAACTGACAGAAAAAAAAAGTGAGTTTTAAACATCTGTAGAGTTTCTATTTCTTCTGTTGATTCAGAACATTTTACTACTATATCCTTACTAAAGACCAGAATTCATGCTGTAAATAAAAACAGTAAATATGAGGAGTAAATACCTTATTTGGTCAGAAAGGCCAAAAGACCAAGCTGGGCTTTGACAAGCTTACCTTGCTTTGAGGGCCTCTTTTTCTCCCATGCATTTCAGTAGAAAAACTCCCATACATTTAAGTCACGTAGGACCAACTGTAGAGGCAAGAGAGCAGCAAAAGTCTTTTGCAAAATAATGGAAGTATGCTGAAGAGAAGTATCAGGACACTCAGCTGGTCTCTTAGTGAATGGAACAAAAACAATAAATGAAAGCTTGATCTTTCAGGAAAAAGAGTCTGTTTGGAAAAGGCTGCATTCAGCCAAAGATATCACACTTACCAGGAGAAAGCTGTGCACTTAGGGAAGAAAAACTGTCTGTTGAGAATTAGCAGTGCACCAATAACCAGGAAGCTGAACTTTGGCAATGAGTGTGCAATTCTCTGAACACTTCCTAAGAGATATGGTGGGGTGACAGGGGTCTGAATGCATGCATCTTTTAGGATGGAGTCCTCTGTTGCTTTGGGAATATCTCAGGTAATGCCTCAGAAAAAAACATAGGAAGCTTAAGGAATACACTGAAAATTGTTTCTTTCATACCCTGTAAGAGAAAGGTTTGGGGGTTTTTGCTCTGATTATTTCTAAAGTCTGTTTAGGCTTGTTTGTTGTCAAAGAATTTCCTTTGTCTTGCATCTTAAACAATCCAAAACAAAGACTTCTTGTTCCTTTTGGGAACCTGTTTTCATCCCAGTGCAAAGCACTTTGGGATTCCAGTTTCTGCAGACTTTCTAAGTGGTTTAAAACAACCCCAAACATCATGATCCTGGATATGCCTTGCCTTCTACATTTTAGAAGGGGGGATGGTGTTATTACTACAGACAATTTAAAACCATAACAAGACATGGGCTGTGGTTTAATTTGGGAACGGAAGGCAAATGGTATTGTAAAGCTTAATGTTTATAGGAAAGAATGTTTTTCCTTTACAGCCTTTTTCTTAAGCCTGAAATGTGTAAGAGGAAGTTCAAAGATGATGTACACACTAGTTCCTACTTGGTTATTTTCCATATGTGAGGTCAGTATATTTCAGTGGGTTAATCTGGGTTCCTGAACAGCTGAAAAGTTTTGAAATCACCTTCCTGGGGTTTTGAAGTGGGTATAATAGTTTGCAAAGAAAAAGATCTCATTGAGCAGGCTTCCTGCTTTCCCTGTTTACTAGGAAAGTGAGAGTAGAGTGGTCAGAAATGGGAGATGAGGGCGATGAAAATAATTTACAGCATCTTCTGAAACCCATCCATTATGGCAATGATTTAAAACTTGATGAGCTTTTTAATGATCAACGTGCCTTTCAACAGCCTTCTAGAGACACTACCTCCTTCTACACTGCTGATTATAGCTGAAACCTTTAGAGAGAGGTTGATATATTGTTTTAGAAAAATTTCAATATAAATTATTATAAATATAACATCTTTCTTAGCTAAAAGCCCATTTTAGTGGAACCTAGTTTTGTAAAGAAAATCAGACAGAAATATATATATTAAAGATTCCACAACTGGACTGACCCTGTTATTTCAAACTGTTTTGTAGATCAAAACGTAAATTTTTCCATTCTACACAGTATTTTTTCTCAAGAGCAGCAGTATTTTAACATTGATCACAAAGCAACTTTTTCATTAAGATTGGATCAGGTTACTAGATTGGAAAAAATCATCATTTCCATTCAGATATGGACTTCTCACCTTCAGTTCAGAAGTGAAATTTAAGTAAAGGGTCCTGAAAGATGAGGGGCTGGCAGTGAAACAGCAATTTGTTACAGAAATACACCTTACATACATGGATACCATGGAGATGTTTTCAAGGGAAGCTTTGAGTTGCTACATGAAATAGTTAATTCCTCTGAAAGTTTTTGAAGATGCTGAGACTGGAAGTAGTTCTGTAAATCAGGCTCATCCCACTGTTGAAATTATTTTTGAAGTCACCTACAGAGGAGAAGGTGCGGTTTGAAAGGTGCAATTTGGATTCAAACTAGCTTTGAGCACTGAGCATTGTTTGATTCTACTCCAGGGAAAATAGGTGCTGAGTAGTCTCAGTTATGGTTAGTTGTTTGGAAGTTCTGTGTTTATCACCTTGTTTTAAGGCCTGCAAATCCCAGTCTCTTTTGGAGTTTTCTCTTGCATGTTATTCAGTTTCTTCTGAGTAATTTTTTTAAATACCTGACAGCAATTGTACTGGCATAGTGTGCTATATGCTGACTGTTTGTGGAAATAAATTTTCTGAGAAATTAATAAAGTGTGACTTTGTAATGATTCTTTGTTAATACATAGACAAAGGAAATACAATTTTTAAATTCTTGTTAACCATCCATTTCAACTCTGCAACCTTCCTAAAGATATAGCTGTTACAAGACCACTGAATTGACTCAAGACTGTTAAACTTGTATTTGAGCACATTTCAGGTGTACTCCATTCAGCAGGGAAAATAGCATCATATTCCTTGTCTGTATAAATTTCTGCCTTTTCTGATTGTGAAATTCATTTAATGTCCTGTTTAGGACAGAAAATACAGTCATTTTCATGTGTTTATGTCTTTTGGAGAAAGTCTGATTCTTATTAAAATCTCTCAACCTGCTATATTAAATAGGCTGGAGTTTAATCTAATGGAATTTTTCCTATAGTTTTTGAAATGAAATAAATTTGTCTAGAATCCAGTTTTGGAAAGAGGATAGTTTAGGGGAAATAGACACTATTTGTACGCTTCTTTCTGCATAAAACTCACTGCAGGATTTTGAAAGTGCATTAAAGTATTTCCTGCCTGTACTTGCAATGCCATTTTATTATTTCCAATCTTTGTATAACTTGTAAATCTTAAGGACCACTTTATTTCAAACACTGTTAATTGTTTTAGATCTTTTAGATGTTGCAGACAGCCACTCAGTTAAAACATTCAAATTCCACTGACATGCTCTACTCATTCCACATACAGACCACTTTAATCTGAAAATTCATAACCTCTTTGCACTAGAGATAAGTATTCTATGTTGTTTCTTTGTTCATTTTTTCAAATATTTAGCTGCCTATAGTAATAACATAAACCATCAATCATTTATCACAAATATTCATGGAAAATCTGGTTCTGTGCTGAGCTATATTTTGTCAGTGACTTGGTAAATGTTAAATTTTGTTTTCTTAACTGTAGCCAGGAAAATTAATGTCCACTTCAGAAATTCATCTGGAAGATTTTTACCTTCTTTTTTTTTTTTTTTCAGATTTCGAACACTACAATTAGTTAGTGATCAAACACCGCTATGATATCCATATGGGCATTTGCTGTTTAAAACAGGCTAGAAAAACACAATACATTTATTCTAGTTAGGGTTGAGAGTTAGCTTGACATTTCCCTGAATCTGAGACCAGAACACTGTAATGTACACACACTCTCCCAATAATGATTTTAATAATGATTGGTTTTGGTTCTTCGTGTTGTCACGAGGAGATATGAACTAGGTGCAAACACATTGTTCACATTCATAGATTTAGCATGTGTGCCCAGCTAATAACTTTACAACTTTTCGTAAGACCTTAGGAAGTCATCCTCTTGTATGACATTCTTATGCAAAAAATCAGGCTCCCAAATTCAGTGGAAAATTTGCTTGTACAAAACTGGAGACTGGAACTTCCTTTTCATGCTTGACTGGAAATAGAAGGCTAATGAAATTTGGCAACTGTGTAATAGAAGTGTTAAAATTTGGGAAACATGACATTTCTTTATTAAAAATAGATTCAGAATCATACATGTATATTATTTCCTGTTATTGATAGACCTTCTGTCCTTGAAAAATCTAAAATGCACAAGGCTCTTAAAGAGCTTTTACGGCTCTCTGTACAGGTCCTTGTGTTTCAGGTGATTAGTTCTTATGGACAGGGACTTACAGAATCTTAGACTCAGAATGGTCAGGGGTTGGAATGGACCTTAGAGATCATGGAGTCTGAACCTCCCCTGCCATGGGCAGGGGCACCTCCCAATAGGCCAGGTTGTTCAAGGCCTTATCCACAGGGCTAGGCATCCATAACCTCCCTGGACAACCTATTGCAGTGTCTCACTCCCCTCACAGGGAAGAATTTCTTCCTAACATCCAGCCTAAATTTCCCCTCTTTAAATTTGCACCCACTACTCTCTGTCCTATCACTACAGTTCCTGAAAAAAGTGCCCCTCTCCAGCTTCCATGGGCCCCCCTGCAGATACTGGGAGGTTCCTATGAGGTCTCCACACAACCTTCAGTTCTCCAGGTTGAACAGCCCCAACCTTCTCAGCCTGTCTTTTTTAGGGAGATGCTCCAGTCCTCTTATCAGCCTTGTGGCCTTCTCTGGACTTGCTCCAACACTTCCATGTCCTTATGGTGGGTTCACCAGAATCCANGCTCATGGGGAGGTTTTCATCAACCATCACCCCCAAGGCCTTCTCCCCAGGGCTGCTCTCCATCACTTCTCCCAGCCTGTATTTATGCCTGGGATTGCCATGATCCAGGTGCAGAACCTTGCACTTGACCTTGCTGGACTTCATGGGGTTTGCACAGACCCTCCTCTCAAGCCTGTCCAGGTCCTTCTGGATGGCATCCCTTTACTCCAGTGTATTGACCACACCACAGAGCTTGGTAACATCAGTGAATTTGTGAAGGGTGCCCTCAACCCCACTGTCCATGTCACTGATAAAGATTGGAACTAACCTTATCCCTGGCTTCCCGGACAATTTTCCTGTATTTCTCACAGGCTATGTGTCTTCATTTCCAACCCCTGAAAGCTGCTTCTTTTCATTCTGACTTTCCTCAGCAGTTCATTATGCATCCATGGAGGCCTCCTGACATTCTTGCCCAATTTCATCCTTGTTGGGAAGCATTGCTCCGGAGCTTGGAGGAGGTGATCCTTAAAATTCAGCCAGAATTCTTGGACCCCTCTGCCCTCCAGGGCTCCATCCCATGGGACTCTACTGTGAAGATTCTTGAGAAGGCCAAAGTCTGCACTCCTCACATCCAGGGCAGTAAGCTATCAGTGTACTCTCCTCACTGCCCTCAGGATCTTCAACTCCACTGTCTCATGGTTGCTGCAACCAAGACTGCCTTGGAGCACTGCATCTCCCACCAGCTCCTCCCTGTTGGTGAGCACAGGGTCCAGCATGGCACCCCTCCTTGTTGGCTCCTCAATCACTTGTGTAAGGAAGTTGTGACGGACACATGGCACAGAACCTCCTGGGCTGCATTGCCATGTTGTCCCTCAGGCGTCACGGTGGTTGAAGCCCCCCATGAGGATCAGGGCTTGTGAGCGTGAAGCCAGTCTTGCTGTCTGCAGAGGGCTTCATCCACACCATCCTCCCAGCCGGGTGGCCTGTAGCAGATCCCCACTCTTAACAGCTCCTGTCCCTGCCCTCCCCTCAGACTTCACTCACAAGCTCTGAGCTGGCCCCTCATCATTCCCCAGGCAGAGTTCCATACACTCCAGCTGATCATTGACTTACAGGGCTATACCCTGTCCTCATCTCTCTAGCTTGTCTTTCCTAACAAGCCTGAAACCTCCCATTCCAATGCTCCAGTCTTAGGAGCCATCCTACCATGCCTCCATGATGCCAATAGTATCATCCATGCACATCTCTGGTTCCTCCTGTTAGTTCTCCTTGCTATGTGCATTTGTGGGCAGGCATATGAGCCAGGCCCTGGATAAAGCTGACTCACTGGCTGGAGCATCTGGAATGCCTTTGCACTGTTCTTGGCATCCATTACAGGTCTGGCAGGATTGGGATGGATAGGTGCCCTCCCCCAGCAAATCTTGATCTGCATTACATCTATTTGCTGCTGTGCAAACAACATGCCATAGTTCAATAGATCAAACGCATGAGTAGTTCCCCTGAAGTCAGTGAAAATACTCTCTGCTTGTAAACTTGGAAACATGCTTCATTACCCCTTAAAATGATCACTTTACTAAATTAATTACTTTAAAAGTTCTGTGTATCAAGCATACAAAGAATACTGACGGTCCCCTTTAAATGGATCATGTAGCACCACTACGTGGAAAAGATGGGGGAAACAGCCAGGCTGAAAATGCAGCCAAAGGCAAAACATTCTTCTGGTGATGTGTGGTGCTAGCTGAAGGTATTCAGCACCTCACAAGATCAGGCCTTGTTTGATTAAATTGCTGTACAAACCCATGGTAATAGATCCTTAAATAATAAAGTGAAAGGGCAGATAGAAAAGTTGGGTGGGAATAAAACTATCTCAGTGCATTAGAAAGGTTATTGTTTGAGTTCCCAGTATTTAACAGTTGGGATTGCAGTGCGGCGGCTGAACCCAGCAGCAGTGTTGTTCTTGCCAATGATTCAGTGGGAATGTCAACCTGAGCAACAACACTGTGGTATGTACAACTCAGGTCAGACACGTCTCTGATTTCTGACCACTTTCTCTTGGGTGGTGTTTATTTTCTTCCCAGAAAATATGGTAATGTTTGGATTTATTCAATCTTGTGGTAGTCTTGTGCTGCGTATTCTAATGCCTTTCGCTAAACCTGACGCACACTCTACCCCTTCATGTAAATAAATCACTTAGTCCTAAGCCCTAAACCCTCTGCTTAAGGATGAGTGAGCTGGACTGAAGGAACACTGTATGTTCTGACATCGAATGAAGCACAGAACAAATGTTCTCTGATTTGGAAGCAGTGCTTGCCATAGTGCATAGCATTGTCTCTGTTTGGAGGGTGCACACACAACCTGTCTCCTCTTTCATCTTTTCTGGGGTTCCATGAGCAGGAGCAGATGTACCAGCGAAAAGAATGTCCTTGGGGCATGCAGAATGTGGTCTTCTCTCCTGTTCTGCAACACTGTGTCTTACATGTCACCAGTGGTACCATTCACATGTTTGCAGTGTGTTTCTAATGTGGGGGCTCATGAGATGGCAGAAAGTGTGTGACTCTTCATTTCCTCCCTGCAGATTGCTGCTCACCTCTCTGTTTGATAGGTCTGGGTGCTAAAACTATTAGCATAGTCCTTACCCATGGACAGCCACGGGAAAACTCCATCTGGAGTCAGCGAAAAATTTGAAAACAAGGGACTTGGTTGAAACAATCTACAGGAAATTTATTTGTCTCCTGTCAGAAACACAATCTTTGTAGAGGGAAAGGATGATAGGTACTGCAGTTTGTGTTCTTAAAGTGAGGGATTTTTTTTCCCACAGAAATTCAGGAGCAACTTCCCTCACAGGTAAGACTTTTTTATAGTAGATAAAGAAAAAACACATTACAACCATTTTGCAAATAAACTTTCACCCCTGTTTATAAACTATAACTTTTTCCGGGCCATAGGTATTGCCTCTTGCAGACACAGAAGCAAAGGCAGTGATATTATTTGTACTTCTGGGGTGATGCCTGGAATCCTCAGACATAATTTAAGGTCTTTTGGTCTGGACATAACAAATGTACACAATAGAAAGATGATTACTTTTTCTAAATAATTACTCCGTACCAACTTTATAGCAGCAGCATTCCATCAGAAGGCAAAGAGATTTGTGTGCTTGTTCTGCCTCTATTTGCATGCTAAATGGTGGTGACTTGCTGAAAAACCATGATGAATACAATTCAACTAACACACAGTTATCACATTCGTGCTATTCAGATATTTTTGGAGTATTATTAATTCCCAGTTTATTGTGAGTCATCTACTTCTTGTGGATTTTCCCCTAAAACTAAATTAGTCCCCTAAAACTAAATTAGTCCCCTAAAATTAGTCTTCCAATAATCAGTACCCTAAAATTAGTCTTCCAGTTCTTTATGAAGAGCTGACATATGCATATCTTTATGGTTCATAATGATTGTTTTGAAAGCATGCTTAAACTGTTTTAAGTAATATAACAATCAGAAAGAATGAGGTAAATAAAAATACCTAATGTTATATTAGATGCTGAAAGGCAACTTAGCCTAAAGATTTTGGGCAAATAGCACAAGAATTGGTATTATTGACATGAAATGCACAGCACATTAAAAGGTATGTTTATGCAAATTGTGGTCAGATTTTTACCAAGATCTGATACATGAATCTCTTTCACTCCTCACAATAAATAAGAAATAGGGAAATCTAGGCATGAAACAGGTGTCAACATTTTGGGTTTTGTGCTCAGTACAAGATTACAGAGCCTAGTGTAATCTGTCTTCAACCTAGTTCAGATGACAACTCATAAGGACTGGCAGTGGCCTTATTGGTTGGCTTAAATGTTGGCTATAGGTGAGTCAGCTTCTGAATATTACCTGTTCTATAAGAAAACCAATTTCATCATGACCAATCTCAGCCATTCATTCAATGACCAATGTTATCTATTCGATGTTCTCAAATACATACAAAGATATATCTTGAATATATTAGTCTGTATGCTGGGGGGTACGTGTCTGGTGAAAAAGCCCCAAACATAAAAAATTCACATTAAAAAATCCTGTATACTGTATTAGATTTCTTAAAAATTTAAACCCTGTCAGTGTGACTTCAATGTTCTCTCTTTTTGGAGTGCCTTTTCTTTTAGGATCACAACAATTTTCTGATTCAGCTTGATAAAATAATGTATGCTGAAATGGTGTATTTGTAGTCACATAGCCCTTTAAATAAAGTGAAAACCTCAATTAACAGTTAGGTTCTTTATACTTGCAACCTGAATTTGGACATGCTATTTGGAACCACTGGGATTTACCTCCAGAATAAACATGTGAAAAGCCTGATTCCTGACATTTACTGTTTCACGCTTCTAAACATTTAAAACACATGGTCAGATGACAAATTGAGGGGCGTGGGAGGGAAACAAAGACCTTTTTTCTACTTTTTTCTTTTATTTTCTGTTAAAACGACTTTGTCTAGTGAGGCAATGGTGTCAAGTTTCATTGCAAAGGAAAGCTAAGTCACAGACAAAATTTACCAAAGTCACATTTGCTGGGTAAATTTGCAAAGACAGCCGCAGTGCTTGGATTTTACAGTCTCAGCCCATCTTGCAGCTTCCAGTACTCTTTGGTTTTCATTCCTTCTTAAAAGCTTCTCACTTCTGTCATGGTGGGCCAGCCCCTGCTTTCACCATGGTGAAACAGCCTACTGCCAGACTGCCTAAATTCAGGGGAAAAGCTGCGTCCTCTGCAGAGTTCAGCACAGGATCTTCCTCTGAAAGAATCATGCCAGGCTCATTTTCTCACCAGCTGCAAATGCTGATTTACTTCCCCCTGAGTTAGATGCCAGGGATGAAGTGCCAGAAGTGCCAGAACTTCTATGATGGCTTGTAAAAGGCACCTTCGGCAACAAGCCCAGCGCTGGTGGTGTAACCCTGAGCTGTCTAAATTGATGTGAGAAGAGTCCCTGCATGACCAATGCAACCAGGGCCTCCATCCTCATTCTGAAGTTAGATATGCATCTGTTTCAGCAATTTACCCAAAAATAGAAATTCAGCTTAACGTTTAAATTACGGAAAAACAGGATTAAAAGCTGTTGTCCCCAAACTTCAGCAATGTTTTTTTTCCAGCTCTCCAATGGATGGAGAAGAAAACACCTCCTAATTTTACTGATGTCTCTTTTAAAAAGGCAATAAATGATGACAGGGATAGAAAAGGAAGAGTCTGGAATGATTAAAATGGCCTTGTTTCTACCTGTACAAATTAGATTTTGCCAAGCACAGTGCTGCTGAGCCTAGTATGATTTGGATGCCTGAATCCAGAAGTATTTAAAGCTGGCTTGAGTATTTATACACTGTGTTGGAGTCTGGAGTGCCACCCTGAACATGCAGCTGGGCAAGGTGGAAAGGAGTCACACTGTGGTGTACAGCTTAAGCCTCTGTTATTTTTGCAGGCTGACTTTATGTGTGCAGTGTTAAAAGCCCTTAGTGACACCAGCCTGAACCCCTGAGGCTAAAGCTTGATTAGCTAACCTGCAGGTTTTCTTTACAGAGAAATTTATTTTCCATTTTCATAACTGTGGGCTTAGAAGTTGTTTTAAAGTTAACTTGCACAGATGCGTCTTCTAATTTGTTTTCTTTTCCAGCATAACAGTTCAGTGGAGGTGGAAGGTAATAAAACATGACAAACGCCTACTATTTGCAAATTCCAGAAAGAGCAAAAGGCACCTTCTGACTTTAAGAGACTTGGTGAGTACCTGGGGGTAAATATCAGGAATATGCTCACAAGTATATATGTCCAACATTTCCAGAAAAAGAAGTTTGTTTTGTTGGGTGTTTTCTCATTTTTCTTTTTTTTCCAAATGAAAAGTGTATTTTAAGCTCAGAGAAAGAAACATCACAGTATAGTTTGAAGGGGAGTTCTGCACAGGGCAAGTGAAACAGAGCGAAGTCCATGAAGTTTATCAGCTAGCACAACTGTTTAAAAAAAAAAATCTCCTGATAGATCATATTTAAAAAATTTATGCCATTTTACTAATCCAGCACTACACTTTTTCTGTTTTATCTAAAGTATGTTAAAACTGAAGAAAGAAAGATCTTCAGGACAGAATTATTGCACAAGTTTTTGAAAAAGAGCATATTGAAGAAGTAATTTTCCAAAATGTTTAAAAATAGAAGAGATTTTTAGCTCTTGTGTGGTGTTCATTGAAAGATTCTATGCTTCTCTCTCTCTATTCATACAATACATTTATTTCTCCAGAAGGAAAAATTAGGAGTATATACAGAAGCTATTTAATTCCCAAGCAACAGTTCTGTCTTGAAATTGCAAATCTTTTTGAGAAAATTGATGACTTTGAAACAGTCAAAACCATAAATTCCTCAGAAATAATAGGAATCTAAATAAATATACATGAAAACTATTTTAGTATATTTGGTAGAAAAGTATTTCTGTCATTCAGAGGAGGACAGGAAAAGTTCCACACCTTTTCTATCCCCTGTTCAAGGAGACCAGAAGCATGTGAAAAGGATACATCCCATTAAATTTCAGCTTTCTGGATAGGTGTTCCATATTGAGACAGACCTATTTAGTTATAGGGGGCATCTCTCTAGGATCTCTTTATGATGTCCAATCTCAGAATTTTTAAAGTATTCCTGCTTAAATAAAAGAATTCAGGTTTTTTTTCAGCACATGAACACAACTTATTTTCAAATCTTATTTTCAAAATGCAGCTGAATGCTGAAGTTTTTTAGATCCCAAGCTGTTAATCACTGCAAAGAAACAGTTTTATGTGAGCTCTAATGCACACTTTTGTCGGGTTGGAGGGTTCCGGGGCAGACAAAGAGAGAACTGAGACCTCGTGGTGCTGGTATAGTAGGAAAAAGAAAAAAAACAACTTCTTAATTTAGTTTCATTTTTGCTTTTATATAGGGGGAATTTGAAGCTCCCACCTTGCTCTCTGATTGGGTTGAGTTCTAGCTTGAACAATACTCTGGATTGGTGACATGTGCTGTGTCTGATTGGCAGAGATGTTTGACAGACAATTTTACATGGTACCAAAGCAAGCTGTATACTGCAACATCTCCTCCTTTTTTGTTTTATAAAAGAATTTGAGAAGAATGCAAAGTGTACTTATGGGGCCTTACAAGGAGGGGCCCAAGTGCTTACAAAGTGACATAAGAAACTATACATTAGACACTTTGTCTGATTTTGGAGCCAATCACTACATTTGTTTTTCTTTTCCAGTTTGGGATATTTTATATGTGTCA
>VZTR01033182.1:76440-93637 GCA_013400775.1 Chaetops frenatus | reverse complement strand
CCCTCCCCAGGCTGCGGCTGCTCCCGTCCCTGCCGCCCCAGCCCGGTCGTGCTTTCGCCCCCCGCCCCGCGTGTTTTCGCCCCGGCGAGGGCAGGCCCATGCTTGGCTTTCTCCTCTTTCTCCTGCCCACCCATCAGGGCCCGGATCTGCCTTCGGCTCCCCTGAGTCCCCCAGCGCCGCGGGACCGCCCCCTCAGCCCCTTCCCAGTGCAGTGACCCCCGGGGGTCTGGCGGTGTCGCCCGCTGGGGCCCGCCCGTCCCTCGGCTCTGTGGCTGCGAGTGCCCAGCCCCGCCCGGGCCGTGTCACCTCATCCCTGGTCCAAGGGAGCGCTTGAAGGAGCTTTGCAGCCCCACCAGGAGAGAGCGAGGGGGGCTCGATGGGATCCCGCCGGGGCCGTTGGACACGGGGTGTTGGGGAACTGCTCCCCGGAGTGTCTGGGACAGCCCCCGCTGCAGGAGGGCAGCGCTGCCCTGCTCCCGTTGTTTGTGGCTCCAGGCGCTCGGCTCACGTGGCGCTGAGGTGTCAGCGCCGAATTCCAGAGGCGCTGGCAGCTCCCGGGCCGTTAGATCCCTTCAGGAGCTGCGGCCGTCGGGGAGGCAGGGCCGGCACTGGGACCTGTGCGAGGCTGTGGTCAGCCAGGCCCCCCCGTGAGGGGTTTGTGGGGCACTGCCAGGCTTCTCACAGGCAGCCTGGCACAAAAACGCCAGTCAGTCAGGCAGTCATGGAATATCCTGAGTTGGAAGGAGCCCACGAGGATCAATAGTGAGCTATTGTTGTCCATTCTTCCAACAACTCTTGTCATTTTATTTATACACGTTATCTGCTGTTCTGCTGATTTCTTGGGAGAAAAAAAGCCTTCATTCTTCTCCCTAGAAGAATCCTGCTGGCTTTCTTTTCGTCAAAGCTTTGTTATTTCTGTTAGGTATAATGGGATAATAATGCTGCTGTGGACAGTCTCTAATAATCTGAAGCAGAAATTGCCAAAACAAAGCCTGGCTTGTGTTTTTTTGTGTGCTTGCTTAACTTTGGGTTGCTCTGAAGTTTGGAAGAGGATTAATTCTTGATGTCTCCTGGCTACCAGGCCAGCTTACCACCACTACTAGTTTAGTGTAAAATAAAAGAAGCATTGTCAGGGCTGTCACAGGTAGATAATGATTAGAAAGACAAAAAAAAATTTCCTATTTCACTGTTCTTTTGAATTTTAAAAGCTCCCTAGAATGCTTTAGGATGGTTCTTTAGATGATGTTATAATTATCTTTCAGTGTGCTGTTCCTGTAGGTCTTTAAATATCTGTGGAGTGTCAGTTTTGGAACTGGAATTGCTCATTTTGGCCTGCACCAGGTGCTGCTGTGCTTGATAACAGCTGAGGCTGGGTTTGGGGTTTGAAGTGGGGAAGGGAAACACTCTGGGTGCCCCTGGAAAGTGTGTGAGGCTCTCACACACTGGAGAGCTGGCTGGAAGTGTTGGTGTAAGCTGAGTATGAAGGGCAAGAAAAATCCCAATGCCTTGATGCAGGAGAAGCAGCCTGAGTTTTGGGGAGTCAGAGTTTACCTATGGAATTGTTAGGGTTGGAAAAGCCCTCCAACCAAGTTCATCAAACCCAACCTTCAACCAGCACCACTGTGGTCACCACTGACCTATGTCCTCAAGAGCCACATGCACATGTTGTTTGGACATCTCCAGGGATGGGGACTCCAGCACTGCCCTGGGGAGCCCCTTCCAGTGCTTGGCAACTTTTTCTATGAAGGAATTTATCCTAATATCCAACCTCATCTGGAGCACTTAGAGAAGAGTTTTTTCAGTAAATAAAACCCATAGTGTGGGCCTGGTTCCCCAAGTGGAAGTTTCTGCCACTTGTGAAAGAAGTAGGATCACGAGGCTGAACTCCAGGCACTGCCTCCTGCTCCCTGCAGCTGGCTCAGAGCCTGTTCCTGCCTCTTTCCCAAACTCTTGGCACCCAGCACATGGCATGGCTGGCATAACAGGGATCTGTGAGTTCTGTCCCAGCTTAGGGTTTGCCTCCAGTCAGTTTTCAAAGTTGATACTGAGCTGCCTCCAGCTCTGGGGCCTTGAGCATGAGAAGGATGGGGAGCTGCTGGAGCAAGTCCAGAGGGGGCCACGGAGATCTCCAAGGGCTGGAGCCAGGCTGGGAGAGCTGGGGGTGCTCACCTGGAGAAGAGAAGGCTCCAGGGAGAGCTCAAAGCCCCTTGCAGGGCCTAAAGGGGCTCCAGGAGAGCTGGAGAGGGACTGGGGACAAGGGATGGAGGGACAGGACACAGGGAATGGCTTCCCACTGCCAGAGGGCAGGGCTAGATGGGATATTGGGCAGGAATTGTTCCCTGTGAGGGTGGGGAGGCCCTGGCACAGGGTGCCCAAAGCAGCTGTGGCTGCCCCTGGATCCCTGGCAGTGCCCAAGGCCAGGCTGGATGGGGCTTGGAGTGACCCGGAATAGTGGGAGGTGCCCCTGGCCATGGCAGAGGGTGACACTGGATGGGCTTTAAGGTCCCTCCCAACCCAAACCATTCTAGGATTTTGTGATTCCAATTCAGAAATGGGAGATGAGCGATGGACCTGCTGCAATGTCAGGCTTTTAGAACAGACTCCAGCAGGTCACAAAATGTTCCTGATTCCTGTAGGAGCAGGAGACATTTCTGCAGTTACTTTGCAGGCAGTGCTTGGCTCAGCTTCTTGGGAAGGATTCCGGTTGAGGTGCTCCTGTCATTTCCCTGCCTGCCTGAGGCTGCTGTCTCCTGGAAGGATCTGTAGGATTTACACTAGAGGGTGTAGTAGCTCAGCCAGAACCAGGCAACCATCTTCTGGGAGCAGGTTCTCCATCCCCCAGGACTTGCTCCCTGCCAGGGTAACTGCCTGTCTTGTTTTGAAGTAGCCTCCTAACCATGCACTTGGGCAGATCTGACCTATTTAATCACATCACTCGATAAAGAAGCTTTAAAGGCATCATTTTTTTTGCCAAGGCAGGTGGGTTTCTACACCAAGAGCTACAGCACAGATTGGTGTTTTCTGGGATGGTGCCTAGAAAAAAAGGATAACATCTAAAGGAGCAGCCTGCTAAGCATATTGATTTGAGGCTGGGGCTGGCTTTGATGTTTGAGGATCACCAGAGGATTGGCAGGAACCCCAAAACTCTTGGTGCAATTTCATAGCTTTGAAAGGAGCTTTTGAAAACTGCAAGTGGAGCTGGCCCTGGCAGGTTGTGGGAGGGGGGGCTGTGGACATGTGCCAGATGGAGCAGAGAGGATGTGAAAAGAGGAATTTGTGGGACGTAGCAGTGTTCCCCCCTTTTTTTGCCCATCCTCACTGTTCCAGACTTCTCAAGGTTCAGGTGTTCATAACTTGATCCCTGTTTTTCAGGGCTCGTGTGCTGCCAGGCACTGGGGGACAGTGGTGCAGAGCCCTCCATGGCCCTTAGAGATCTGCAGGAGGACTGAGTTTTCCCTGACTGCTGCTGTCTGGATGTGTCAGGCATTCCCTTTTCTTCCTGTCTGGAAGCAGGTCCATAAATACAAGCATTTTGACTGAAGGGCACATTAGAACTGGGGTCTGAAACATGGAATGCTTGGTGTGGGAAATCTATTCCCATGTTTTACTGCAGGGATCTGCCTGTGTGGTGACAGAACGTGGCTGCCTTGGAGGTCTGTGAAAATTCAGTGCTGGCTGAGCACTGACGAAAGAACTGAGGCTGATGAGGTTTTCTATCCAGGACCGGGAATCTGGAGATTGCAAATTCTCATCCTGAGGTGGCTGAAGTGCTTTTTCCATCTCTGGGACGAATAAACCCACCTGCTTCAGAGCAGGATGAAAAGATTATTGAATGTGTGTGAAGTGCTTTGAAAGCGTGCGCTGTAAGGAGGAGGGAAGAGCTGCCTTCAGTCCTAAAAGCGTCTTTTCAAGAGCTGTAGAGGGGAAAAATAGGTCTCTCTTTAAAGTTGAGGTCCTGAGTATGCTGAAAGACATAAAAGAGGCATAATACAGCTCTTCATAAATATCTTAAGGTAGACAGGCCTGGTTTGCTGGTTTGATGCTGTCGGGGGGTGTTTTGGAGGTGGATGTTTTTGAACCCAGAGCAGAAAGCTGCTTCCAGGTCTGGAGCTCTGAGCTCTTTTGTCTGCTCTGATGAAAGAATCCTGGAATGTCCTGAGCTGGAAGGAGCCCACAGGGAACATCAGTCCAGCCCCTGGCCCTGCACAGACACCCCAACAATCCCAGCCTGTGCATCCCTGAGAGCGGTGTCCAAACGCTCCTGGAGCTCTGGCAGCCTCGGGGCCAGGACCATTCCCTGGGGAGCCTGGGCAGTGCCCCAGCACCCTCAGGGGGAAGACCCTTTCCCTGAGATCCATCCCACCCCCCTGACACAGCCCCAGCCACTCCCTCAGGTCCTGATCCTTGTGTTCATGTGGGATGGAAAGATCCAGCCAGGCTTTCAGCACCCTGCCTGAAGTACTTTATTCTGCAGTGGGTTGTACTGAGCTGCTCAGCAGTTTTCTGATGTGGTCCAAAGCTTTTGGAGCAGTTTTCTTGCTGTGTGGATTTTCTATCTGGATGTACAAAGCTTTGCAGGTTAGACCTGGATCAAATCTGTGGAAGGTGTCAGGGGCAGAATTCTGCTCCTCTGTATGACTGACACACGGTGAGCTGCTGCAACACTTGGGCTCAGGTCAAGCGTGGAGAAATCCTTGGGCTTATCTCCCCAGCTTAAACCCTGGATCGTGTCACTGGTGCAGGGAGGCACTTCAACTCTCCCTTCTTCTGCCCAAAAGCAGCCACATAGGATGGCTGCGACCAGAATTATTACCCCGAGGGTGCTGGGGCACTGCCCAGGCTCCCCAGGGAATGGTCCCGGCCCCGAGGCTGCCAGAGCTCCAGGAGCGTTTGGACACCGCTCTCAGGGATGCACAGGGTGGGATTGTTGGGGTGTCTGGGCAGGGACAGGGGCTGGACTGAGTGATCCATGTAGGTCCCTTCCAGCCCTGGACGTTCTAGGGTTCTGTGATACTTGGTAAATCCTAAAGAGTCTGTTTAAAAGTTAAAACCCAGCTTTAATCATCCCACATGTCCCCACAGGGTCAGGGCCATTGTCAGGTTCCTCACACAGCGCTTTGCTGAGGGGCTGTGCCTGTTCACTGGGAGCAGCCTCAGCACACGCTGGGATTTAGAGCCTTGATGTGACTTGCATTGCAGGCCATGTTTACACCATGTGCAGAAAGGATCAAAAAAAGGTCTTTCCCATTGTGTTTTCCTTCCTGGAATTGATGTTGTGCAAGATCATCTCAGCAAAGAGCTTTTATTACTGTATTTGCTACAGCAGAAGTGGAAACCCATGAAGTGTTTTCAGTATCATTTCACTGACAGAGCAAAGCAGGTGTTCAGTGTTGGATGCTCCAGTGGGTGAACTAGAAGGGGGCATCAATTCTGCTTTTACCACATATTTGTGTTTAGGACAGTAATTACCAAAATGCCACCAGTGGATTTTATTTTTAAGCAAGTTTTGAAATGAAGAGTGAGAAATCAATTGGTGATGAGGTCGAGATGTATCTTTTCAGCAGTTTGAGATTGGGGTGATTTCCCTGCACTGTCGGTTGGGGCAGTTTCCTGTGGGTGGACAGGTGCCCTTTTTGCTGGGATTTCAGTGTGGGCTCACAGGACACTTCCCATTTTTGCTCTTTCTGTTGCTGTGGGAAGAGTCCGAGCCTCCCCACGTGGGTCAGTTCCAGAGGTGTGAAAAGCAGGAGGTGGGAGCAGATCTCCCATCAGGCCAGCAGGATTTTGGGTTTGGCACAGCTGGAATTGTGCCAGTGCTGCTGAGTCCCCGGCTCCTCTGCCCACCCAGGAGCCCTTTCTCTTCTCTCCTGGGACCTCCTTCTCCGCTGTGGGATATCTCCCCTGACATTTGAACACTTCCTCTGATTTATGTTTTTAATCTCTAGTCAAGCCCCGCCGCGCTAGTGGGAAACACAATTCGCTAATCCAGGGCTTCCCGGGGCGTGCTCCCTGAGCTGGGCGAGCCGGAGGCGCCGGGGTGGCTCACGTGGGCTTGGGCAGGCAGGGCCAGGCTGTGTCCCAGCCCTGGCACCTCCTCCCCGCCTGGCACAGCGTGGGCTCTCCTGGAGAGCTGCGGGTGTTTGGGTCGGGCTGGGGGCACAGCACGGCCGGGGATGGATGTTTGGGGAGCCACCGCTCACACCAATGCACGGAGCTCGAGTGGGGAGAGGAGGAGGAGGTCAGAAACACCCCCAACGTGAAGGGAGCAGCTCTAGGAAAGAGGAACGGAGTCGGGACGCCCTTGCAGACACTCTGAACCCGACTGGGCTGGGAGCACATGAGGGTGAAGGCGGGATTCGGGCAGGTCCTGCCCCGGTTCCCACAAAGTGCTGTGTCAGCACCCGGGCACCGCGTGCTGCCTCCAGCCCCTGCCGGGGTGTCTCGGCAGCACCGGGCAGCTCCGGCATGAACAAATACCTGCAGTGTCTGTTGACTCGGGGCAGCTCAGGTAACCCTTTTGGAAGTTTTTGGCTTCCTGCGGGCTGAGGTCGTGGTTTTGGGGGTGCGGCTGGGAAGGAGCAGCTGGAGAGAAGCGACTTCTCCAGGCAGGCTTTCACGTGCTCACCATTCATTGAACAGCAGACCTGAGTCCCAGGGCATCTGCTTCTGGGATATGTGGACTGGGCAAAAAGCTCAGCTTGGTTTGGAGGGTTTTGTTTATGAGGGTTTTCATTTCCATGTGGATTTTGGATTTTTGTTGAAGTGAGGATTGTGCTGGGGGTGTTGGGTTCTGTGGTTAAAAGTGGCTGTGGAGCTGCAGGTGTCTGAGTCCTAAAGGAGCTGCAGAGTTTTAATTCTAGCTTTTGAATTGTTTAAAGCCAGATAGGTTTTAAACACAGCTTAAGTTTTGCTTTTAGCCTTTCATATGTCACAGCTGAAGTGTTTTAATGTATGCTTTTCTTTAGTTTTTAACTTCATTTTGAAGTGTCCAGTTGTGACTAAGTTGAAATAGTTGGGTTTTGGATGGTATTTTTTTCCTTTTTTCTTGTCTTAAGTGGGAATTTTTCACCCACACTAGTTAAAGAATAAGACAGGTGTTGAGAAGATAACTTATCTGGAGCATGCCAGAGAAAGGCTGGAAAATTAAAGGACTGGTGGGTGTTGCTGCTTGTGACTGTGCTGGTTGGAGTAAGTTTGCAAGTGGAGTTGAATAGAGAGAAGACACCAGAATACTTGAAATATTTAAATTTTTTTCTTCTTCTTTGAAAACAAGACTTGCTCTGCTAATTACATTTTGGAGTAGATCCTTAGTTTTACCAGCACTTTACACAGGAGATGTAGAAGTGTTTTCTTTTTCTCAGAAACAGATAAAACAGGTCTCTGCTAAGTTTGCTTTTTTTTCCAAACAGAATTTCAACTTTTCCTGTATTTTGAGGAGTAACTTTATAGCTAAAATAAGAGGGGGAATAGAAAGATCTCCAAAGAACCCAAACACTGAATATCCAGATTTTCAAAGGGTGAGGCTCCTTTCAGCCTGTGCATGACAGGCCGTGGGGTCAGGGTGTATTCTGAGTGCCAGTCTTTGTCCTCTGCCTGTCCTGGCCAGTCCACCTGTTGGGATTCTCACATTCTTTCCTAAGTTATGGGAGAAATGTGCCAGTGGTGTGATTTCCTCTTAGGAAAATGTACCACAGACCTTGATGCTCTTTGCTGTTTTACACCAGAGTGGGTGGGACTGTCAGTGATCCTGGGGATAGAGGGATGGGAATGATAGGTTGGTGTGAGCCAGGCCATTGTGTCCTGGCTTTTGCATCCCTGGGTTTAACTGCTGTTGCTGTGTGAGGCAGTGGCAGCCCCAGGAGTCCTTGGGGACTCCCTGTGAGGCCACCGAGAGGGTGAAGCTGCCATGTTGAGTGGCTTGAGGACCTGTCAGATTCTTGTTGTGCTGCACCAGAGACAAAACTGCCCAAAGTTGTGTTTTCTTGAATAAATCGAGGAGGTGGGTGCTGCATCCCGGGATGTTTCTGTCTGAGCTGCTTTGTGGGACATGTCCTGATGAGTTTCCTACTGAGTGAGTTGTTCCCTGATAACACTTCCAGCTCAGAAAGGGCACTGGAGCTGCTTCTGCTGGAATGAACCCACTTGGGCAGGTCCCTGTCTCAGGAGGGCAGGACTTTGGACAAGGGATGGAGGGACAGGACACAAGGAATGGCTTTCCACTGCCAGAGTTCAGGGCTAGATGGGATATTGGGAAGGAATTGTTGGCTGTGAGGGTGGGGAGGCCCTGGCACAGGGTGCCCAGAGCAGCTGTGGCTGCCCCTGGATCCCTGGGAGTGCCCAAGCCCCGGCTGGAGGGGGTTTGGAGTGACCTGGGATAGTGGAAGGTGTCCAGGAACGAGATGGGCTTTAAGGTCCCCTCCAACCCAAACCATTCCATGATTTCACTCTGGCCACTGCCTGCCCTCAGTCTGGGATGGCTGAGCTGGGCAAACAGCTCAGAGTACAATACAGGGCTGGTGTCTGGCTGCTCCTGTGCCTCGGTGTGACCCCCTCCCTATGCTGTGTCACCCCGGGGGCTCAGCCTGTGGGGACAGGTGGCCCCACTGGCCACAACACCTGGAAAAACCAGCGCTGCCCAGGCTGGGTCCCAGCAGGGCTAAAAATACCTCAGAGTGAGAGATGACTGTTCAGACTTTTTTTCAGCTTTGCTAATATCAGACTTTCTTTTCTCATATTTGCATCCTTTTTTCCATTAAAGAAATGACTGTGGAGGTTCATGATGTACTTTGAGGCTGTGGGATTAATTATCCCTCCTGGAGGAACAAACCCATAGAGTTGGGTGTACAGGAGTTCTTCTGCCTCTAATATCTCTCCAGTCTTGCTTCCTGATGTTCCTTAACTAGCACAAGATTATCTCTGCTTTTAACACTTAATTTTGTAATTATATTTACTTTTCAAAAACACAAAAGAGGAGCAAAACAAATCCTTGGACTATGGTTGAATTTAAAGTTGAAGAAACATTTCTCTTAGCTTTCCTTTCCTGCCTTCCTAACCCATTTTCTCTGATGGCGATGATTATTTGAAATGTACTATTTTAAATCTCAGTGTTAATTATTTCCAAGCGGTTGCATATTATTGTTAAATTAATTGTTGGAAATTGCTTTGGGTCCTGGCAAACGAGCTCTGTGCCAAAACCTGCCATTTCTTATGTGCTCTTTAATTCTGAAGAGTAGCAGAACTCAGGCTGCTGGTAAAACCTCTCTGAAACATTTTGTTCTTGAGGAACCACTGTCCCTTCTGTGGAGTGTTAAATGGAAAGCTCAGAATGATTTTCCAGTGGTGATAATTTTCCTGCAATCAGAGGTTGTTCCTTTGCTGAGTGCTGGCACTGTAAACACAGCGAGCTCTTAAGCCAACAAAGCTGTTCCGATGACGTGAAATAAAAATGCCTTTATTTTTTCCTTTTCCAAAGGGTCTCCAAACAGTTTTCACCTTCTCTACCTCCCCATGAATGCACCTTTTGTTGCCAGGTGCAGGTGGCCCAGGGGAATGTGTGACTTCAGCAGCAGCAGGGCTTGAAAATCAGAAAGAGCTCTAAGATCACTGAGTCCAACAGTTGGCCCAGCCACCGTGGTCCCCACTCAACCACATCCCCAGGTGCCACATGCACATGATTTTTGAACACTTGCAGGGACAGCGACTCCATCAGTGCCCTGGCAGCCTGTGCCAATGCCTGACAACCCTTTCAGTGAAGAAATTTTCCCTAAACTCCAATCTAAGCCTCCCCTGGCCCAGCCTGAGGTGGTTTTCTCTCATCCTGTCCCTGCTCCCTGGGAGCAGAGCCCAACTCCCCCTGGCTGCTGCCTCCTGTCACGGAGTTGTGCAGAGCCAGAAGGTCGCCCCTTTTCTCCAGGCTGAGCCCCTTTCCCAGCTCCCTCAGCCACTCCTGGGGCTCCAGACCCCCAGCTCTGTTCCCTGCCCTGGACATGCTCCAGCCCCTCAATTTCCTGGTTGTGGCTTCACTACAAGAAATGTTCAATGTCTTTTGACCTGTGCTGGTCCCTCTGCAGCTTGGCCGGCAAAGCCTTTCATTTTGAATTCCTAATTGCTGTAAATTTGAAAGTTTCTAATTTTTGCAGCCTTTTGTCTGGCAGCAGCAGCAGCTGAGCAGCTCTGTTGGAGCTGGAAGAAGCAGTTGCCATCCAGTTGTCCAGAGCAGCTGTGGCTGCTGCATCCCTGGAGGTGTCCGAGGCTGGACAGGGCTTGGAGCAGCCTGGGATAGTGGAAGGTGTCCCTGCCCATGGCAGGGAGTAGGACTGGAGGAGTTTTAAGGTCCCTTCCCACCCAAACCACTTTGAGATTCTGTCCCCCACATGCATTCAAGAACTGGACCCCTTTTCCAAAACCTGCGGATTTGCACCTGTCACACATTTGGGCTTTTCTGTATTTAAAGTATGTCAGGTATGTGCTGTGGTAGGGCTGGACAAAAAAAAAAACGAAAAAAAAAAATCAACAACTTTTCTCTGGGATGATTCACTGTAAATTTTACCTTCACACAGGTGACCTTGTCCTCCCACTCTTCTTTAATGTCAGCTTTATTTACTGCCCTTGCCTGTTGCCCAAACTGGAAGGACCAGTGAGGAGTCTGGCTCAGGGAAGCTTTGTAATAATCCAGCTCCACCTTGGAACCAAGGCCTTGTGTCCCACAACCAACATGACAGTAACCAGGAAAAAAACCCATCAGCCTGGATTGTTTTGAGCAGAATCTTGTTTTATGCTTCCATATTTTCTGTGCTGCAGTGGCTGATCTAAGCACAGCTCAGTTGGGTGTGTTCTAAATCAGTTCTGGGTTAAATAAAATGTTCACTGAGGTTCTGTATAAGATATTAATAACTTGTTTTCTATAATATTGATGGTAACCTCGCCTTTTGTTTCTCAGGAGGGTTATTTCATATGTCTGAGGTACAATAATTTATTACAGTAGTTTGTACTTTTAAAAGTGTTTAGTTCACAATCCTGCAAGGAGTTGGCATCTCAAGTCTCATTATCTCATGATTCCTGAGGGTCAGAGCAGACTCTGCTTTCCATCCCTCCTGAAATAACTCCAAAAAGAGTTACTTAACTGTGAGTGCCTCTCAGTCCTTCTGCTTCCTCAGGAGCTGTAGCCATCTGCTCCATCAGAACAGCAGCCCCAGTGTAGCTCATCCTGTACACCCTGAGTGTCCAGGTCAGTGAAGGGAAGAGGAATAAAGGAAATGGTGAAGCAGAGTCCTTTGAGTGTCAGATCCCATTGGTAGGAAGATCCTTCCCTTTCCTGCTTCCTGGGAGTGTAGTTTGGCAGCTGAAAAGCTGCTCTCATTTCAAATAGCAGGTTGGACATCTCTGATTTGGAGACTTGTGTGTTTATGCCTCATCATATATATATATTTGTGTGTTTCCATATAAATAAAACTACCACCTGCTGTGTTTCTGCTGCATTTTCTGAAGATGCCTCGTGGCCAGAGGGGATGGTGCTGATGGGCATCATGGAGCCACTTACACAAGTCTTTCATGGCCAGGCAGCCTTTGATCAGCAGTGCTGGAGAATCCATCAGGCCACCCCCACACTTCCACAGGAGCTCTTTCCCTGCCCTGTCTCAAAGCCTGTGGCATGTCCTGAGGTTATAATGTGTGTTTTCATCTGGCCATTTCTACCACAGAAAATGTGCCAGGAGTTTTGTGCTGGAGATGAACAGCAGACACCCAGACACCAGGTCTATGCTGGGGTGGCTCTCTGCTTTCCCTGATCCTGATCTATTTTAAATAGGTTGGTTTTCTGCATAGGCAAGATGGCTTTTGTTTGGTTAGGGTTTGTTGCTTTATTTTGGCAAGTCTCTAGATGCAGACTCTGTGTTCTCTGTTTGCAGGCCATCTGATAATTAGCCCTGCATGAATTATCGGGCTTTCAGCTGTTGCCTTACAATATTTGTGCTGAATTTTAGGTCTCAGTTCTGATGTAGAGAGTAGTAGCTGACTCCTGCAGGCATCAGTGCACTGGTCCTTTCTACCAGTGTGGAGCTGATGTTTCACACTGGTCAGAGATGAGCTTGTGGGCATGGAGGGCTGTCTGCTCCTTATCACCTCTTGGGCTGATATTATCCCTAGCAATTCTGATCACCTGTATGTATCCTTGCCTTGATGCTGCTGCTGTTTGCAGATGGGTTTGTTCATGTTTTTTCCTTGTTACCTGCTTTTCTTCAAGGTTTCCAAGCAGGAATTGGTCTGCCCAGTGTCCACTGCCCTGGTTTGTCACCTGCTGCATCCCTCTGTCCCTGGCTGTGCTGGGTGGCCAAGGGAGGAGAATGCCTTGGGTTTGGAAATGCTCTTTGTGTCATCATTACAGCTCTCTGCAATAGCTGGAGGGGAACTGCTTATAGAAATAGCACCTTGTTCCTCTTTCCCCACATTTCTGGCTCTGAACAGGGCTCAGACAGGCCTGTGGAAGGTGGTGACATCATGCTGCCATTGCCCAGAGTCCCTGTTCAATCAGGAGCTAATTGGTTTGGAAAAAAATTTTGCAAACCCAAAGGGATAAAAAGTATTTTCTGAAACCACTGCCTTTATTTTAACCCAGCCTCTGTTATTCTGCTTTCTTGGGGGCCAGTTCTGCCAGCTGCTAGACAGATCCTTTTCCTGCTGCCGAAGGAAGCTCTGCATTCATGCATCCTCTCTAAAAACCCCAAACCAACTCCTGCCCCCTCAAAAAACCCCAAACCCCTCAGTCCTACGAGAATGGTAGAAACAACTCTTAACACTGTTTCTGACTGTTACAAGAAATTCCCTCATCCCACTAAGACCTGAGAGGCTTTTAATTTTGTTTTCTGTCTCTGCTTATTGTTTGATTCTTCTGCATATCCATGTTGGAGAGCCAGTTTTAGGACTGTCCTTGTAGCAGAGAACAAAAAGCTCCTCTGGAATGTCAGCATCCAGAGATACTGTGATAAAACAAGGATTGAAAACAGTTCAGAGGCAAAAAGCAGCCGTTGATGTTCGTGTAGCTTCTGTCGATTTGTTAAATGCAGCTGTCATTGTTGGAGTCCTGGAATGGTGTGGGTTGGGAGGGACTTTAAAAATCATCCAGTGCCACCCCTTGCCATGGGCAGGGACACTTCCACTGTCCCAGGCTGCTCCAAGCCCTGTCCAGCCTGGCCTTGGGCACTCCCAGGGATCCAGGGGCAGCCACAGCTCCTCTGGGCACCCTGTGCCAGGGCCTCCCCACCCTCACAGCCAACAATTCCTTCCCAAGATCCCATCTAGCCCTGAACTCTGGCAGTGGAAGCCATTCCCCCTTGTCCTGTCCCTCCATTGCTTGTCCCAAGTCCCTCTGCAGCTCTCCTGGAGCCCCTTTAGGCCCTGCAAAGGGCTCTGAGGTCTCTCTGGAGCCTTCTCTTTTCCAGACTGGATGTGGAAGAGAGGCCACTGAAGGGACTTTTCTGAAAAGGGAAATGTTTTGAGTGTTCAGTGTTCTTGTCTTGGTGGTTGCTCTGAGTGGTTGGGTTGTGCTGCCCATTGTAGTTTCTCCTTACCAGCAGCTCTCAGTTTGTCAGTCCAGATCAGAGTGGTTTTCCTGCATCTGCCATGAGAAGCACTGAGCATTGAGGAATATTGAAGGCTTTTGGTGGGTTTCAGGTGTTATCATTGAGAAGTGAGAATGTAATCCACAGTTTCTTACTGGAATCCTCTTTTCTCCTTGGTGGCTTCATTGAATTAAGCAGACTGTGCACAGTCAGCTCCCCTTGGGCCTAATACAGTGATTATTCTTTGTTGCCTCGAAGAATATTTAATTTATAGAGCTTTTCCACGAATATTAAAAGCACTTTGTTAACATATCTTTAGTCCTGGGAATAGTTTCTACAATCTGGTATAGTCTAGGCCAGAGAACATCACTGTGGCTTTTGGTATCTAACATTTTATTTATTCTGTGGTGCAAGAGTGTGGCTTTTGGTTGTGTCATTCAGTGTTGGGGTTTGATCAGAGCAGACCTTAAAAAGACCTCTTTTAAATTTTGACTTGCTGGCAGTAAATGATGTTTTTTTTCTCTCTCCAGAGCGAGGCTATGATCCCTACAACCCTGAACTTCCCAGGCCCTCGCTGGAGGGGGAGGATGGTGCTCTGGCTGATATTACAGATGTCACACCTGGAATTCTGGAGCTGGAGCTGGTCAACAAGGCCATTGAGGCAGTGAAGAACGAAGTGGAGAGGGAGCAGAAGAAGTATGAGGAGCTGCTGGAAACCACGAAGGAGCTGGGTGCTTCAGAGAGCTCCTCACTCATTTCAAACACACCTGTGTTGGCTGGGGGGCCTCAGAATGATTCCTTTACCTCCTTGGAGTATAATCCAGGGAGTTACAACTTCAGTAATAACTCGGACTACAACCCCACTCCTCTGGCTGCTGCTGGCCACTCCAGTAAATACACTTTGGATTGCTCCCGCTCCAAAGGGAGCTCTCTGGAATACGTCCCCAAGGCTGTAGTACAGAATAAAAAATACAGCAGCACTGTCACTAACAATAAGTACGTGATTGATGACTCCAAACCTTCCACAGACTTGGAATACGACCCCCTTTCCAATTACTCTGCTAGGCTGTTGGGCAAGGCCACGACCAAGGGGTCCAAAAGGGAAAGGGCCTCTGATTATGAGGAGTCTTATTCTCCATCACGGAAGAAGCTCTGCGAAGATCCCGATGATGATGAGGTGTTGGCCAGGTTCTCTTCCTCTGAAGATGAGGCTGAGGTGGAATATAAAACAGCTTCTGGTAGTTCACCCTCAAAAGCTGGTTCTGAGAGTGAGTCAAACAACGAGTTTTCCAGCAAAGAGCAGAGCACAAAAGTGGGTGGCTCTGCTTCCCAGGAGAGCAAAGAAGCAGCACAGCACAGGGAAGACCTTCCAAATTCACAGAAAAGCCTTGCCAAAAACTCATCAGACAAGAACTCAAAAGCAGTGAAATTGTGTTCTGGTAAGAACAACAAAGAAACTGAAAATAAAAACAAGGAGTCCAAAGACAAAACAAAAAGGAAGAAAACAGATGTTAGTAAAACACCAGGCCTCAGTGAGGCTGGGAAGAAGGAGAAAAATAAAAATACAGACAAAGACAAAGTGCTCAAGAAAGAAGAAAAATTACAACCCAAGAATGAAGAGAAAAACTGCAAAGACAAAAGCATTAAAGTGAAAACAGATGGGAACTTGAAGAGACTTGAAAAACAGAAGTCAGAAAAAGTGGATGGATGTAAAAAAGAAAAATCCAAGTCCACCACCAGCAGTTCAGGGAAAAGCAAGAGTGAGGGTGTCACCAAGGGCACAGAGAAAGTGGGGAGCAGCAAGAAGGACTCGCAGAGCAAAACAGCTGATGTGAAAAATGGCAAGGAAGGCTCTGGTCGTAAAAACAAAGAGAAAGGGACCAAGACCTTCCTGGAGCGAAAGAAAGACAAGGTCAGTTCTGCAGGACAAGGAGACCCAAAGAAGGGTCGGAAGCAGCGGAGTTTGAGTCATGTGGACCTGTTTGGAGATGAGAGTGGAGATGATGGTGACAAAGGCAGGCCTTTGTCCTCCTCCTTACTTGATGTGAGCTCGGACTCGGATGGGGCTGACTCTGGCTCAGCCTCTGAGAGTGACAAGGACAGGACAAAGAAAGTGAAGCGCTCGAAGTTGTCCAAGTCATCATCATCTTCCTCAACATCTGATGACATTGATTATTCCATCCTTGAGAAAGATGTGGACTTTGAGTCAGATCCCATGGAGGAGTGTCTCAGGATCTTTAACGAATCTAAAGATGTGAAAACTGAAGACAAGGGAAGGCTGGGGAAACAGGTAATGCTGGGGTGGGGAGGTTGGTTCTCTCCCCTCCAAAGGTGGAGGGGTTCTGGTTCGGTTTAGTGATGTTGCTTATCTCAAGTAGCTGAAGAGGGAGACTCCATGTGTTGGAAGAATCTCATCCTTGTCAGGAGTGAGTGCTTGGAAGAGTTTGCACCTGAATTTACCTGCTGGGTTGAAAGCTGCTCTGAAATGTGAGAATTCAGTTACCTTTTGTGTGGAGGACTTTCAGCTTTCAGGGTTATCAGTTACTTGTGTCTCCATCTGGCCTGACAAGCTTGGGGGTGTGGGTGGCTGGAGAAAAGGCTGTGGGGAGTGCGTTTTGGGGGTCTCAAAGCCAATTTAAGATTGCCAGTCTGGTCACTGTCTTCTTATTGCAGCACAGTTTAAGGGAGATAGTTCAGGTAGAACCTGGACAGGGTGTTGGTGCAAGTAAATCCAGTATTTGTCACCAGACACTTCGGAGGCTTCCCAGATTCCTCTTTCCTATTCTAAATGCATACTATAGGTAGTTCCTCAGGATCTCTGGATACCTTGTGGGTGGTGCAAGCAAGAAATGGAGGGTAACATTTCTTCCAGTGGTACCAGGGGCTTTAGACTACAGAGGTAAAAAGACAGTATTTACATAAAAAGAAAATAGTTGAAGGACACATAATCTATAGCAGGAATTACTAATCCCTGAATTCAGCAAGTGCTGAACCAGGGGCTGCCACTCACAGCAAACAGTTAATTGTGGCCTGAAGTGACAAAGCTCAGCTGTCAGCAGCCACTGTGGCTCCTTTGCATCCCTGCGCTGAGGTTTGGTTTCCTGCTCTTTGGGAAGGAGGCTCACTGCAGCACAGGGATCCTTTTTTGGGAGATGGGTGTCTGTGAGTAGGTGCATGGTGGGTGGGATTGGTCATGGGGCATTTTTTTGTGTACGGAATAATTTCCTAGATGGACCTGTTGTGGTTTGACACTGGCCAAAAGCCAGGCACCGACCAGCATCACTCACTTACCTTCCCCTGCTACAGCCTGTCTTAGGTTGCAATGCAAGGTGTAACAAAAAGTTTGTATTCCAGTACCATCTGTTCAAAGCAGGTGGGGCAGTGTTCTTTATCTCTCCCACACCCATCCTTCCCTCCCGGGAGATATCCTCTGTTCCTGGGCCATTGGGTCTCCCTGCAGGGCTAATAAAATTCCATCATTCCATTGGGAGATGCTGCACTCAGGGGGGAGGAGCCCAGCATCCCTACCTGGATAGAATGGGAGGCTCAGGGAAGCACAGGCAGCGTTTCCCACTGCATTCCCAGAGGAAGAGCAGACCCTTCCACGCTGCCACTGGGCCTTGAGAGGAAAACTCCACCCT
>VZTR01033182.1:1921-75563 GCA_013400775.1 Chaetops frenatus | reverse complement strand
AGTTTAAGGGAGATAGTTCAGGTAGAACCTGGACAGGGTGTTGGTGCAAGTAAATCCAGTATTTGTCACCAGACACTTCGGAGGCTTCCCAGATTCCTCTTTCCTATTCTAAATGCATACTATAGGTAGTTCCTCAGGATCTCTGGATACCTTGTGGGTGGTGCAAGCAAGAAATGGAGGGTAACATTTCTTCCAGTGGTACCAGGGGCTTTAGACTACAGAGGTAAAAAGACAGTATTTACATAAAAAGAAAATAGTTGAAGGACACATAATCTATAGCAGGAATTACTAATCCCTGAATTCAGCAAGTGCTGAACCAGGGGCTGCCACTCACAGCAAACAGTTAATTGTGGCCTGAAGTGACAAAGCTCAGCTGTCAGCAGCCACTGTGGCTCCTTTGCATCCCTGCGCTGAGGTTTGGTTTCCTGCTCTTTGGGAAGGAGGCTCACTGCAGCACAGGGATCCTTTTTTGGGAGATGGGTGTCTGTGAGTAGGTGCATGGTGGGTGGGATTGGTCATGGGGCATTTTTTTGTGTACGGAATAATTTCCTAGATGGACCTGTTGTGGTTTGACACTGGCCAAAAGCCAGGCACCGACCAGCATCACTCACTTACCTTCCCCTGCTACAGCCTGTCTTAGGTTGCAATGCAAGGTGTAACAAAAAGTTTGTATTCCAGTACCATCTGTTCAAAGCAGGTGGGGCAGTGTTCTTTATCTCTCCCACACCCATCCTTCCCTCCCGGGAGATATCCTCTGTTCCTGGGCCATTGGGTCTCCCTGCAGGGCTAATAAAATTCCATCATTCCATTGGGAGATGCTGCACTCAGGGGGGAGGAGCCCAGCATCCCTACCTGGATAGAATGGGAGGCTCAGGGAAGCACAGGCAGCGTTTCCCACTGCATTCCCAGAGGAAGAGCAGACCCTTCCACGCTGCCACTGGGCCTTGAGAGGAAAACTCCACCCTTCTGCAGGATCCCTGCTCCACCAAACCCACCCCTGTCACTCCAGGAGGGCTGCAGCCACCATCTAAGGGGACTGCTACCAACACCCTGACTGACAGGGTGTCAGGTTGTATTCTGACTCTGTCAGTGTTTTGTACTAATGCATTTTATTTTAATTTTCCTATTAAAAGAACTCCTATTCTCATATCTTTGCCTGAGAACCCCCTTAGTTTCAAATTTATAATACTTTGGAGGGAGGAGGTTTATATTTTCCACTTCAAGGGAGGTTCCTGCCTTCCCTAGCAGACACCTGTCTTTTCAAACCAAGACACAGCTGCAGAGAGGAGAGAAAAAATTTAAATGAAGGGTCATGAATTGAGATAATGATTGGGAGAGAACACTTTAAGGGCAAAACAGGCTCAACTTAGAGGTACCAAGTGAGTTTATTACTAACAAAATCAGAGTAGGATAATGAGAAGTAAAATAAGCCCTTAAAACACGTTTTCCCCCCGAGCCCCTCCATCCTGCCCACTGACAGCACAGGGATTNGTTTCAAATTTATAATACTTTGGAGGGAGGAGGTTTATATTTTCCACTTCAAGGGAGGTTCCTGCCTTCCCTAGCAGACACCTGTCTTTTCAAACCAAGACACAGCTGCAGAGAGGAGAGAAAAAATTTAAATGAAGGGTCATGAATTGAGATAATGATTGGGAGAGAACACTTTAAGGGCAAAACAGGCTCAACTTAGAGGTACCAAGTGAGTTTATTACTAACAAAATCAGAGTAGGATAATGAGAAGTAAAATAAGCCCTTAAAACACGTTTTCCCCCCGAGCCCCTCCATCCTGCCCACTGACAGCACAGGGATTCAGGGCATGAGGGTTTGGTCAGTTCATCACCCGAGATTCTCTTCCACTGCTCAGGGAGAGTTGTCCTTCCCCTGTGAGACCGTGGAGTCCCTCCCACGGGAGAGTTCTCTATGAACTTCTCTGGTGTGAGTCCACTCTCATGAGCAGCAGCAGTCCTGCCAAAACTGCTGCAATGTGAGTCCCTCCCACAGGCAGACAGTCCTCCCAAAACTGCTGCGGTGTGGGTCACTCTTCCACGGGGTGCAGTCCTCCAAGGACAGGCTCCTCCAGCCTGGAAGCATGGCCATCTCTCTCCTCTGGGACTTCCACTGGATCACAGCCTCCTCCAGGCACCCACCCACATCCAGCNCATGAGGGTTTGGTCAGTTCATCACCCGAGATTCTCTTCCACTGCTCAGGGAGAGTTGTCCTTCCCCTGTGAGACCGTGGAGTCCCTCCCACGGGAGAGTTCTCTATGAACTTCTCTGGTGTGAGTCCACTCTCATGAGCAGCAGCAGTCCTGCCAAAACTGCTGCAATGTGAGTCCCTCCCACAGGCAGACAGTCCTCCCAAAACTGCTGTGGTGTGGGTCACTCTTCCACGGGGTGCAGTCCTCCAAGGACAGGCTCCTCCAGCCTGGAAGCATGGCCGTCTCTCTCCTCTGGGACTTCCACTGGATCACAGCCTCCTCCAGGCACCCACCCACATCCAGCACAGGCTGCAGGTGAATCTCTGCATCTCCTGTGGATCCTCATGGGCTGCAGGGGCACAGCTGCTTCGCCATGGTCTTCCCCACCACAGCCTGCAGAGGAATCTCAGCTCTGGCATCTGGAGCACCTCCTGCCTTACCTTTTCTGCTGACTTTGGTGTCTCCGTGTTGTTCCCCTCAACATGTTCTCACCTTCTCCTCTTGTCTAGCTGAAATTCAAAGTACCCCCACTTTGTTTTGGTTTTGTCCTTAAATCTGTTATCATGGAGGTGTTACCATCATCCCTAATTGGCCCAGCCTTGGCCAACAGCATGTCCATCTTCAGAGCCATCAGGGATTGACTCTGCTGGACATCGTGGAAGCTTCCAGCAGTTTCTCACAGGAGCCACCTTTGTGGCCCCCCCACTACCAAACACCAGACCGTGCAAAACCAACACAACCCAGTGTTGTTTGATCTCAGTAATGTGTCAGGGGGTTGGGATGGATCTCAGGGAAAGGTTCTTCCCCCCGAGGGTGCTGGGGCACTGCCCAGGCTCCCCAGGGAATGGTCCCGGCTCCGAGGCTGCCAGAGCTCCAGGAGTGTTTGGACACCGCTCTCAGGGATGCACAGGGTGGGATTGTTGGGGTGTCTGGGCAGGAGTCCATGATCCTTGTGGGTCCCTTCCAGCTCAGGGTATTCCAGGATTCTGTGATTCCAGGAAGCTGCATGTGGGTGGTGTGTTGTTTTTCCACCTGGGAGAATTTCACTGTGGGAGAGTTTATTAGGGATGTAACTGTATTAACAGACTGGAGTTCCTAAGGAGCCAAGGGATTCAGGGTAAAGTGCTCATCCAGAGTGCCCTTGTGGTGATGAATGCAGGCTTATCCCAAGCAGTGCCCGAGCTCATCCCTAAATCTTGTTGCTGGATTTCAGAGATTGTCAGGCTCATCTTGGGGTTTTGGCAAGAGTTGTTTTGAAAAACTGAAAACAAGATTGTCTGGAGAGCAGCTGGAGTTTTGAAAAATAAACTTGTGAAATGTTTTGTATCAATTAGCAACTGAATCGAATTTTAAGGAGATTTCCAAGTGGTTCTCCCTGTCCAGCAGCAGGTCTGAGGTGTCAGCTCAGAGTAGCTTTGGCTGGAGAGGTGCTTCTACCTCCTGCTGAGTTTCTGGATGTGACCTGGGCTGTGTCACCAGAGTCTTCCTGCAGTGACAGCTGGGGATGACCCTGCAGAAAATGTTTCCCTAAACATGGGGTGGGGGCACTGTTGTCATCACCTGCCTAGGGCAGAAAGGAGTCAGTTCCCAGCTTCTTGGAAAAACCAAACCACTCCAAAACCCCTGGACTCTAAGAATGCCATGGGAGGAGAGGTGAAGTGTGTGAGTGGCTGGCTGAGGAAGGCTGTTCAAGGCTCCTGTAGGCAGGTAAGGCTGATCCTGCTCCATGCCACCTCAAGGAGCTGCTGCTGGGGTGGGAATGTCCTGCTGCTGTTCCTTGGCTTCCTTGGTGGCTCCTGGCATCACAGCAGGGTTCTTGTCAGTGGCCCAGCAGCTCACCTGCCCCCTGCAAGGTTAACCTAAAAAGAGGCTTTCCACATCTCCCTCGTGTGTGGGATCTTCAAGTCTGTTCTCCTGTTCTTTTGTTTTCCAGACATCCAAAGAAGAAGCAAATGATGAAAAGGCAGAAGATAATTTAACTACCTTGTTTCCTGGCCAAAAAAGAAGGATCTCACATCTTGTCAAACAAGGAAATGGTGGCCCAGCAGTAGAAACAGGTTGTTTCTAAATTCAAGCAGATTGTTCCAAGTGAGGATTTTCTGTCCTGACCCTGGAAAAGGCTGCACTCTCAGGGCCAGGCAGCAGCATGGGAGATGTTTGTGCTGGGATCAGTCTATGGCAGTTTTATTTCCTCTCTGATTTCTCAAAAAACTCCCATGTTTAGGATCTGTTAAAAGGGACAGCAAAACTCTAATGAACCTTCCTAAAACCAAGAGTAGGCTGGGAAGAGTGAATGGATTCTTCTCTTGGTAACCCTTTAGGATAGGTTGGGCTGTTCATTTTTCTCCAGTATAGCTTCATTCAGTGATTTCAATAAAAATTAACTGGACACAAGGTCACACTGTGTCTGCTAGTATTTTTCTGTGCCTTGTGGATCTAAAAGATACTGCAGGAATTTGGCCAGGTGTTTAAAACCATTACCTTACATCTATTCTGAATCAGCCAAGATCTCAGCAGTATTTTTTTGGATACTCTTCTTTCCCACTTGTGCAAATACAGAGGAGAAGAATTAAAACAACAACAAAAAAAAAAAAGCAAGGAAGACATTCTGATTTCTTTTATTCCTTTCTCCCTGGGATTTTAATTCATGTTTTCTCTGAGGGTTTAATGTGTTTCCCTCCAGGTGCTGAGCACAGATTAGTTTTATGTTGCAGCAGGATAAGAGTGGAGGCTCGTGCACTAATTTGAGCTGGGTAGTCCAAATTAATTGTTCTGCCTTTCTTCTCTGCCTAGGAAAGGTTTTTTTGCATTTAATAATTTGAAGCCCTGGGGTCAATACTGTGGGTTTTATTTAACTACATATCTCCAGCCAGTTCATGTGGTTTGATAAGGGCCCTTTCTTCCAAAGTGAAGAGATAAGAGACTGAAGCAAATGGCTTGGAAATTCATTAACTCAAATATTTATTGTAAAGAGGTGCCTTTTAGACATGTACAAATCTTTAAATATATTTTCTTAATGTGACAGCTGATCCCAAAATGCTTTCCAAAGATGGGAGCCCCAGCACAGCCTTTGCTTGGGCAAACAGAGCCGATCTGGTGTGCTCAGCTGCCAGGGCAGCTCCAGGACCTGCATTCCCTGGAGTGTCTCAGCTCCCAGCAGCTCCCAGCTCTGTCCAGGAGGTGCTTTAACACCTGAACTGCCACTTTTCACCTCAGAATTGAGGCCATGCTTTGCTGTGTCCCTCCAAGTGGAATATTTGCTCAGTCTTGTTCATGATTTATGGCTCAAGGACTGAGCAAGAGAAGGGGAGGGAGCCGAGTTAGGGGTTGGTTGCTGGGGGAAATGGGGGGGCCAAAGGAATTGCAGGTGAGGCAGAAAATGAGTGGCCTGTCCTGCTTGGAAGTCTGTAATTATAATTAAATGTCTGACTGCTCTCAGTTTGTGATCCAGAAGCTGCTGTTAGCATCAGAGGCCAGGAATGCAGGAGGTGCCAGCTCGCCCCCAGGTGTTACACTGGGCCACCCTCCTCCAAGGAGTTTTGAGGAGGGAAAGCCTGTTCCTCACATTTCAAAGGCTGTTAAGTAGAGTGGAGAAGTTTGTACTACTGCTGCTTCTCTTGCACTTCTGCTGCTAGGAAACTTCTCTCTTTGCTGACATCATTTCTGGCACTTTTCCTGCAAACCTAAATTTGGCCATCAAAGGAAACGTGTGTGGAACCTGTTTGTGCTGTAACGGCCGAGGCAGTGAGGTGCCTCCAGAAGTGGGCAGGGACAGAGCCTGTTTGAAATTCAGAGCTCAGTTTCTGTAATGCTCTAATCCCATAATTACATCTCTGTGAGGCTTTTAAGCAGTTCCAGGGCTGCAGAGAGGTGGGAGCTGCTGTGGTGCAGAGGTGGATGCAGGGTGTCCTCAGGGAGAGAGCAGTGGAGCTCAGCATCGTGTGGCAAAGGAGGGTGGAGAATTGTTGACGCTTTTTCTTTGCAGTAGAAAGCAAAGTAGGCAGCAGAGGACTACATTTGTGTTCTAGGGCAAGGATGAGAGTGTTGATAGAGGCCAGGATTGGGCTGGGCACAGCCATGAGGAACATCACGCCACTAAAAGCAGTTCATTAATACCACCTGCCAATTGAGGAACGTGCCAGTGAGCTGGGAGGGCTTCCCAGAGTGTGAATCATTAATGCCATGTTTGTTGAAGGATGACTCTTAATTATTTTGTTCTGGAAGACAGTTGGGATCCTGTCCTCTCTAAACCCTGTACTTGCTAACGGAGGGGTTGAGGAGAAGAAACCTTTCTGGGGTGAGTGGAAGGCAGAGGGTGTGGATGGAGCAGGGGAGCTGCTGGCCTTCAATGCTGTTTGTCTGTGCAGGCAGAGGCCCCGAGCAAGCCGGTAGTGCGGCCGTACCGTCCCCCCACGGCCCAGGAGGTGTGTTACCAGAGGATCCAGCTGGCTCAGCAGCAGGCAGCACAGCTGGCTGGGGCTGTTCAAAAGACCTCTCTCTGTTTGCCAGGAGAAAAGAGGAGGATTGCTCACGTGCCAAATGCAGCCCTCACCGCAGCAGCCAAGCAAAGTAAGCCAGCGGCGGGATTTGGGATCGCTGTCCTGTCCTCTCCCTGGTCAAAGGCACTACTGTGTGTTTACATTTCTCCTGAGCACGTGTGAAACTGTCAGGGGATGTGTAGGACTGGCCATGACTTGAATCTTTGCTGATAGTGTGCAGTGGAAGGTCTTTCTTTGAGAAATTCCACCCTGTTCTGAAAAGCAACAGGTCAGACGTGTACAGCTTCATCTGTCTCACCTGACCTCCCTCACTTCAGCCTTTTCTTTTTCTGTTTCTTCCTTGGATTGTGTTTACTCTTCATTCCCTCTTCCATTTAAGCCTTTGGAGGTGGCAGGAGGGAAGTGCTAATTAATGCTCATTGCTGTCCCTTTGTAGTAGAAGGACTCAGAGCTGACGTGTGGGGTGTCAGTGCCTCGCAGCTGACAGAGTTACCTCTTTAAACTCTGCTGACTCAGTAACCCCCAAACAAACCTAAATGAGACACATTTCCTGGCAGAAGATTTCTTCATCCTTGCCTGCGAGGTGGTAAAATTGCCCAATTTGTATCCCTTTGGAGACCTGGATTTGAGAAAATCACAGCTTGCAGCACTGGCCTTTGATAGTGAGTTCATTCTGGCAGCCTGAAGCCCAGTGACAGGATTTGCACCTGAGTGTTTTGTGTTCCCTGCAGGCCTCGGCAGCAGTAAGGCGACTGTTGGTGGCAGGAGTGTCACACCTTCCAATGACTCTGAAGCCCCCACCCTTCCTCTGAAGCCTTGCACCTTGGCTGGGATGGCTTCCAAGACCACCAGCACCATCATGCCCAAAAGAGTAGCACATGTTCCCTCCTTACAGGTAAGGGGAATTTGAATTCTTTCCTATCATTCCCCGGGGAGGGTGGAATGTTTGATCCTGCTGTTCCAAACTTAGCACTCCCTGAAAGTGGTGTTTTGATTATGTTGATTAAGTGGGTTTGTTTCTTCCTGTGGTTTTCCTAGATAGCATTGTATAAAAAATTAAACACTCAAGGGGTAGGAGCTTAAAAAGGTAGAAATACTTAAGTGCTGCTCTGATCTCTGTGAATATTGATCACTTGTCTCCAGTTTGAGCCTTCTCTTGTGCTGACTGGCCTGGGTGTGTTTGGGTCAGGGGCTTGGAATCTCCCGTGCTCAAAAGCCAGGGATGGATTAATGGCCTTCCCAGGCTCTGTGGGCCACACTGAGGCAGGTGGTTATGAATAATGTCCCTCTGTGACCTAGACAGCAAAATGTGATTACTGAACTTCGTGCTGCTGCTGGTGTTTAAAGAAAAGATGACTTTTTATTTTGTTAGTTGTTTTTGTTTTGTTTCTCTTTACCCCCTGGGATCCCTGCCCAGCCTTTGGGTACCTGTGAGTTCCTTAGCAAAGTGCCAGAAGAAGGGGGAATGGCTTCCACTGCCAGAGGGCAGGGCTGGATGGAATATTGGGCAGGAATTGTTCCCTGTGAGTGTGGGGAGGCCCTGGCACAGGGTGCCCAGAGCAGCTGTGGCTGCCCCTGGATCCCTGGCAGTGCCCAAGGCCAGGTTGGACGGGGCTTAGAGCAGCCTGGGATAGGGGGAGATGCCCCTGCCCATGGCAGGGGGTGGGGATGGGATGATTTTTAAAGTCCCTTCCAACCCAAACCATTCCATGATTCTCTAAGTCCCCCCTTGCCATGAGCACTGGGAAGCTGTTATTTGCTAAGACAATTCAGAGTGGAATTCCTCATGGAGCAGCCTGGGGATGGCATAAGGACCTGTTTGCTGGAGTGGAGGGCAGAACGTGCTTAGTGCCAGGACTTGATTAAAGATCCCTTTAGTGATGATATCTTTTGTCAAGATCTGTCATAGTTTGCTCTGATTATTTCTAGAAGAGTGAAAAGTAATTTTTTTCCTTTCCCACCCAAATTGCCAACATAGTAACATAGAACTGGAAGCTGATTAAAAATAAGAAAAATAACTGAAAGGATAAAATACGTAGCAGAGTTACAGAGGTGCTTAAGGGTATCATATTAGAGATTGAGAATTTATATATTTAATGAAAAAGACCAAATCCCCTTGAACAGGGCATCAGAGTGGGAGTCTCCTGGGGAAAATGAGGACTTCTCCCATTGAGATAGGACCAGTTGCTCCTCTTGGAACGAGCTCTCATCTTCTACAGAGCTGTTTTTATTCCAGATTGCAGCAGATGGTTTGGTTTATGGATATCTCTTGGGTGAGATGGAGAACAACTGACAAAACAATTGGGTGTTTTAGAGATGAATATACATTTCCTCTCTGAAAAAGAGGCAAGTGCTGTGATTTGGGGAGTAAACTGGTGGGAAATGGAAATCTGCAGTGAAGGGTCATAGCTCAGTCCAACATGCAGGTTTTGAAGAGCATGCCATTAAATTGAAGGGGAAAATTCTTTTAGGAACATCATGCTTGGCATTAAAAAAAGGAAGAAAACCCCCAGTGCAGTCCATTTGCAGGAATTTCCCAGGAAGTGGGATGGGTTAAGTGAATGCCAGCCTGGCAGGAGGGGCCTCTTGTTCTCTCTGCACAGCCAGAGAACCAAACCTGTGTGGTGCCCATAACTGGTGCTGTGCTCATAGCTCCAGTTCAGCCTGTGCTGCTTGGTGCCATCCTAACCTTGGATGGGTTAAGAAATGTCAGCATTCCCTGCTCTGGAATGCCTGTGTGTGACTAATGCCACTGGAGTCCTGGGCTCCTGGCTGGCTTCAGAATGAAACACAGTTGTTTTCTAAAGGAGTTAAAGCACTGAAGGTGGTGAAGCCTCAAGTGGTATTTTTAGTACCAAAAGTGTGGCGTGTTAAGTTTGGCTTTGGGCAGATTTTCAGAAAGGAAGTCACCCCATGATTAGTAACAGCAGGAAGTGGGAGAGCCTCAGAGCAACCTCCTAGAGCCTGACCAGCCTCTTTCTCTCTCTGTCTCACCTCCAGAGCACCACTTTGCAGAGGCCTGTTATTCCCACCGAATTTGGTGCTAAAGTCCCAACCAACATTCGTCAGAGGTATCTCAATCTCTTCATTGATGAGTGCCTGAAATTCTGTTCGTCCTCCCAGGAAGCCTTTGACAAGGTCTGTACAGATCCCTGCTTCTCAGGAATAAAGTTTGCAGCAGGGAATTACATCCTCTGCCTTGGCCAAGACCTTCTAAAATAGTAGTAAACCCAGAAAACTGGATTGGATTTATGCTTGCAGAAACTTGGGGGTGGGAACTAGATGATCTTTAAAGTCCCTTCCAAACCAAACCACTCTGGGATTCCTTGAAAACTCCCCTATCCACAAACAGCTCTGTTGAGAAAACAGGCATTAAATATTACCAGACTGGGCAACAGAAAGTGTCATTCCAGTGAGGGCTTGCAGTAGGAAATCCCATCTTGGATTCAACCCTTCATTTGGAAAGCTTGCCTGATCCCTTTAATAACCCCAGGAGAGGAATGCAGAGCAATGTACATTGTGATCAAAAACTTCTTTGCCCTGGTGCAGCCAGAAGCACCTCCTGGAATCAGAGTATTGAGCACAGAGAAGTGTTTGGGATAGATGTCATTGGTTGGGAATTGGTTCCTTGCTGCTTCTGAAGGCTTTTAAGGAGATTTTTACAGAGCCTTCTAGCAGTAGGGACAGTATAGTAGGATATCCAAAAGCAGAGCTGGGAGAGTCATACACTTGATTGGAAAACCTTGGCCATTAGTTGGGTAAATTGGAACATTGTGTGGTGTGTTCCCAAAGAAAGCAGACACCACAAGGATTTCTTCTGTGGGATTGCACCTTCCCAACTTCCTGTTGCATCCAAGGAGTCACCATTTGCCAAACTTCCTTTTCTTACCAGTTAAGATCTTGCACTGCACCCAAGTGGGAAAAGCAGCCTTTCCCAGGCAGTTCCGAGAACGAGAATCAAGATTGACATGATGAAAACATGGCAAGGTTACATCTTCCTGGTAGCAAGAGCAGCTCTGGAATACTTAAGCCAAGGTGGCAGCAGACTTTATATTGCAGAAAAGGAAAGGGATGATATCAATTAAAAGTATGTTAAAGTTTGAAGAAAGTAATTTTTTGCTAATTAGGAAATTTTTATTGATCTCTTGGGGGAAGTTTCACATGAAAGTGCTTTTTCCAGCACTTCGTTTAAAATAAAATTACTTTTTTTCTCTTACTTACCTGAGCAGGACCCCACACCAGTACATATTGGTGCCATGTTCCACTTCATTACTAAGTTCCTTGCCAGATAATTTTGGTTTTTACTGTCCTACTTGGAGTCTGTATTTTAAGAGCCAAACATTTCTTTCCTCCAAAAGCAGTGGAAGCTGTGGCTCCCCCATCCCTGGAAGTGTTTGAGGCCAGGTTGGATGGGGCTTGGAACAACCTGGAATAGTGGAAGGTGAAAAAAAATTATGTTAGAGGTTCCTCCCAACCCAAAGCATTCTGGGATTCTGTGCACAGTGGAGAGGGAGTGTGTGGTGATGGCTTGTGCTGTTCACAGGCCCTGGCAGAGGAGAAGGTGGCCTATGAGCGCAGCACCAGCCGCAACATCTACCTGAACGTGGCCGTGAACACCCTGAAGAAGCTCCGCAGCCTCGTGCCCAACTCCCCAGCCAGCACCCACAGTAGGTACCTTGTAGTTTAACAACTGGAGCACTGCTGGGATTACAAACCACAGAGTGAAACTTGTTTGAAAAGCCAGAACCCATTTCTCAGCAGCATTATGCTGAAAGGCAAACAGCTCCAGTTTAGCTTTTTATAGCCTGGCAGTCTTTAATGGGCCTTCAAGAGGCAGGTCCTGCAATGCTTTGTTGGCTTTCTCAGCCTAAATGGAGATAATGCCACATGGGTGGGGGTTTTTTTTAGCACTGGTTCTTTCAAATGAAAAGCCCTGCTAATGGAGTAACTTTCACATGATGCCTTCAAAGTGATAGACTCGTCCATCACCACAGAAATCTGTTACACACATTAAGCTTCAAGAGAGAAACAAGAGGGTTAAGACATTTCATTATTGGCTCTCGAGAGGGTACATTAAACAATCAATTTGTGCTGTTCTTGTGATTTTTTTTTCCTCTGGTCTCTTCCCTTTTCTCCCCTCTGTCTTCATTACGTTCCTGGCCATTAGGCAGAGCATCTGAACTTGGAGGCTGGCCTTTAGGAGAGGGCTGCCAGTTAATGATTAGTAAAAAGCCCCTCTCTGCCATTATCTGATGCATGGAGCATATTCTAGATCTCTGAAGCTCCTTTCTGAAAGAAGTTGAAAGATCCTGTGTGGGAGGTTGGTCTGCAGGGCCTCAGAAACAAAGCTGCTCCCTAGGGGTGGGTGGTGCCCCCACAAAGCACAGGAAGGAGTCAAGTTGTTTCTGTGCTGGCTCCTCTCTTGTTTTTGGTCAGTTGGAGGGTTCACTGTGCAGAGTGAGCAGGGAGAGGTACAAGTCTCTAATGGAACTGTAAAAGTGTCCTTGCTGCCCTTAAAATTGCTGTGGGCTGACAGTGTGAACTGAAAACTCTCTGTAGTGCTGGAATGGAAATGCTGGGCCAACATGTGGCACAAAGAATCCATTTCTGGAGCAAAACAAGAACTCAGGAGGATAAACACAGTCCTCCTCTTGCCCATGTGTAGTGTCCCAAACTAGGACTAAAGTCACCCACTGGGTACCTGACCTCTGTCCCCTTGTGCTGTTCCCTTGTCCTTCCAGAGACAAGTAACAAGAAGGTGGTGTCCCACGAAGCTGTGCTGGGGGGGAAGCTCGCTGCCAAGACCAGCTTTACTCTGAACCGCTCAGGGAGCCTGAGAGCTGAGGATCTGACAGGTCAGAGCCTGCTCCTGCTGGGCTGTCACTTGTGAGGGTGGGGGCTGAGGTGTGACACTTCTTGGGGGGAGCAGAATTAGGCTGGTGCACTCACCTCAAGTGATGGGGGCAGTTTGGGCACCACAAATCAGAAGGATCTAAAGCTGTTGGAGAGTGTCCAAAGGAGGAACACAGAGCTGGGGAAGGGTCAGAGGAGCAGCTGAGGGCACTTGGCTCGTTCAGCTGGAGCAGAGGAGACTGAGGGGAGGCTCCTCGGGGGCTGCAGCTCCTCCTGAGGGGAGGCGGAGGGGCAGGGGCTGAGCTCTGCTCTGGGACAGGGACAGGAGCCCAGGAAGGGCTGGGGCTGTGTCAGGGGGTTGGGATGGATCTCAGGGAAAGGTTCTTCCCCCCGAGGGTGCTGGGGCACTGCCCAGGCTCCCCAGGGAATGGTCCCGGCCCCGAGGCTGCCAGAGCTCCAGGAGCGTTTGGACACCGCTCTCAGGGATGCACAGGGTGGGATTGTTGGGGTGTCTGTGCAGGGCCAGGAGCTGGAGTCCATGATCCTTGTGGGTCCCTTCCCACTCAGGATACTCCAGGATTCCATGATCTGAAGTGCTGGGATTTCTATCTTAGGAGTTATTGCCTGGCTGCAGCACAGAGCTGCAGATCCCTTGGTGAGTGGTGACACCAGTGACCAGTGCCCTCCTCCCTCCTCGCTGGGGCTGTGAGGTCACTGCTGCAGCCTGGCTGGCTTTGATGGGGCATCAATAACCATTCAGAGCTGCCTCTTGTGCTTTGGACATTATTTTACTTTAACTTTCTTGCCCTGAAGCAGTTCTTTACAGTGTTCCTGTCAGATTAAAAGGCAGACTAAAAAATCTCCATCTCTGCAGGGCTCAGTTTCACTTTCACCAATGTCACAGTAAGGTCATATTGTAGCCAAAGGGTTGTGCCACAAGCATTTTTCATGTGGGCTCAAATCAGTTATGGATATTTTGGTTGCCAAGAGATGTAGGCAAATTGTGGAGGAGATCAGAGAAGAGCCAGGGAGGCCACAGAGCAGAAGGAATTGACATTGAGAAAGCTTAAAAGGGCCAGTATAGCTCAGCTAAGCAACATCAAAGGGCACACAGCAATATTGGAAGGATTTAATGCAGCAGCCAAAGGAGATATTGAGCAGAGTGCAAGAAGTTATAATTATTCTGTGAAATGAAACGAGCAGCCTGAAATCAGTAGCAGGAAGAAACTCCTGATAATGAAGTTTTTAGGGAGCTGTGGTGGCCTTTGAGGGGTGTTTGAGGGCTGTTACTGATTTCCAGCTATTGCATTAAAACATTAAAATGGGAGAAGTCTCACATTTACTGACAGGATAAGGGGGAATGGCTTCCCCCTGCCAGAAGATAGGGATAGATGGGGTATGGGGAGTGAGTTCCTGGCTGTGAGGGTGAGGATGTCATGGCACAGGGTGCCCAGAGCAGCTGTGGCTGCCCCTGGATGCCTTGGAAGTGTCCAAGGCCAGGTTGGACGGGGCTTGGAGCACCCTGGGATAGTGGAAGGTGTCCCTGCCCATGGCAGGGGGTAGGATGGGATGATCTCCAAGGACCCTTGCAACCCAAATTGGGTTGGTTCTATCAGTAACAGAAGACCTGAAAATGGGCCTTTTGGGGGAATTCTGTTCCAGCTCTTCTTGCCAGACTTAATGCTCCTTGTTCAAGGAGTTTAAAAATCAACTTGTGCACTAATGACCACATTTTAAAAATTACCACCTGATGCCTATTCCGCTGAGCTGAGGCAGTGGAAGCAAGTTCAGAACAGTGGGGACAGTTTATCAAGGCAGGAGTCTTGGTAAAGGCAGAGAAACAGGCAGTGCTTTAGTGGTGGGAGCTGAGCTCTGTGTTTGTGTGCAGGAGCTGCCCTGTACCGGCGCCTCAAGGAGTACCTGATGACTGAGGAGCAGCTCAAGGAGAACGGGTACCCAATGCCTCACCCCGAGAAGGCCGGGCGTGCTGTGCTCTTCACTGCAGAGGAGAAGAAAGCAATAGACTGTAAGCTCTGCTGGCTCTTTCCTTCTGCAGGGTTTGCTGGATACAGCTGGAGCTGCTCGTGCTGCCTGTAGAAAGGTCTCGGCGTGGAGCCTTTGCTCCTATTGTGATGGGGAATGTGGCTGCAGAATTGTGCTGCATTTCTGTATGGAGAGTTTCTTCAGCTTTCACATCCTGAGAATGCTACTTCTGGCCCAGAGTTTATAGCCTGTGGGGCTGTGAGGTTGAAGGAGGTTTCTAATTTCTAATTCCCAGGTAACAAGTGACAGGATGAAAGGAAATGGCCTCAAGTTGCACTAAGGGAGGTTTAGATTGGATGTAAGGGAAAATTTCTTCATGGAAAAGGTTGTGAAGCATTGAACAGGCTGCCCGGGGCAGTGGGGAATGTCATCTCTGTAAATATTCGAAGAATCTGCATGTGGCACTTGGGGGCATGGTGTAGTGGTGACCATGGTGGTGGTGCTCATAGTTGGACTTGATCTTAAAGGTCTTTTCCAACCCTAGCAATTCCATTATTCTGTGCTGCCAAGAACCAGCAGTTGAGCAGGCTGGAAAGAGGCTCCTGTTCTGCACTTCTCCCAGGGGAAGGATTTTTTTGTCTCTGTCTGTGTGAGCTGCTGTTACAGTGGGATAAGGACTGACACTGGGCCAGGCTGGCTTTGCAGTGGGTCCTGCTGTGCTGCTCTGGATTGCAGAGTTTTCTGCTTGGTCTCCTGGCAATGCTGGGCCAAATAGTTCCCCAAAACCCTTTTTGCAGCTGGACAAAATGATCATGAAATCACAAAATAGTTTCAATTGGAAGGGACCCATCTCATTCCACACCCTGGAACACCTTCCACCAGACCAGGTTGCTCCAAGCCCTGTCCAACTTGGCCCTGATCCCACAGGTTTCCCCAGAACCTGAATTTTCTGAACTCGTGGCAAGATTTCTGCTCTTCAGCCCCTGACTAAAGCAGGCTGTGCTGCAGCAGGGATAAAACCCAGACTGGAGGTTTCTTTTGAGGTGCTTTGCCACACTCCCCTGAGCATCTGTGTGGAGAGACCTCACTAAAGTGTGTTAAGTGCTTATCCATGTTAACACCCTGTGTCTACATTTGTCCTGTGGTTGCTGAAGCAACCTGGGCAAAAGCTCTCTTGCATTAACACTGTCAAGTGCTGTATTTGTGAGAGCCTTTTATTCCAGGGAACCAGCCAGCTCCTTTATATGATCCTGAGCTCACGTTCCTGCTTTTGTTCCTGTAGTTCCTTGCAGATGTTGCAGGGTCTTTGAATTTCTCCTTGTTTAACTAAAGCTGTTGCTGCTGCTGTGACCAGTGGGTTGGTGTTGGGCAGAGCTTGGAATGTGCTAACAGCTTAAATCCTCACACCAAACTTAGGGAATTGCATGGAGATCAGAAGAATGGTAGCTCCTTCACAGTGGCTTTTTGCATCTCCCTTGCCCAGATTTTGGGCAGTAAAAGCCCAGATGGAAGGAGGGAGCAGTCACAGACTGCCCCCCTCGCTGGGCCAGGCCCTGCCCTAAGTGCTCCTGGGTTTAGCTGCTGGAAAATCCTGACAGTAAAGCTGTGCCCTGGAAAAGCTAAAATGTCATTTGGAAGTGACAAGGCACAGATCCCCTAGAAACCAGGCTTCATTAGCTCTGGTGTCCAAAGAATGACTTATTTATCCTGTTTCTTAAAATAACTGCGTTAGACTCCAACGTAATTTGCTGTGCATGGAGAAGCACTGCAGCAAACCTTGATGGAACTAGGGGGCAGCTGATGTGGAACAAAGCCACTGGAGAATCTTAGTGTTTGCCTCTGGGAAGTGTTTGGGGGGCAGATTTCAGAGGGATTGCTATGCCTTTAGAGGAATTTGGAACAACATTTGGAATCCTTTTTAACAGAAAACATCGTTCAGCAGCGTTTGGGGCTTGAGTGATTGTGATTGACGTTGCTTTGGCCATGCTAAGCAGGTAAGGGATTTCCAGTGACCTGGCTGTTGTTTCTGTCCTGTCCCCAAGCCTCGTGCAGGATCTGCTGTCGCTGTGGCACTGAGTACATGGTCTCAGCCTCGGGGAGCTGCATCCGGAAGGAGGAGTGTGTCCATCACTGGGGGCGGCTGCGCAAGCAGAGAGGTACAGCCTGCCAGGGGAATTGGCCCGTGCTGCCTGTGCTCCAGCTCCAAACTCAGAGTCTTCCTCAGCTTTGAGCTCAGACTTGGGGCTTGTCATGCTCCCAGGTGGTGACAGTTCCTGGGCCTGTCACTGAAATGGCCTCACAAAATGCTGCTGGGCTTGGTGGTCCCCAAAATGTGACACTGGGGCTGCAGCAGAGATGCTTCATCTTTGTTCAGAAAAATAAAGGAAAAAACCTTCCTGTGCTTTTTGGAAAAATCAGCCTTTTAAAAGGCTGACTGGGAGCACTGGAGGTCTGTCACTCCCAGGAGAGTTTACTGATCTTGGTTGAATTCATTTGCAGCAAGGCACTAACCTAGTTTGAGCTCTGCTCTGGTTTTCCATCAGGGCATTTGAGTGGCTTCTGGAATTTGTCTGGCTGAGTACCAGAGACTTAAACTCTTTAGATTGCTGCCTGTGAATCCACAGTTATTTTTCCCATGTGTTTGACACATTTTTATTGTGCTCATCCGAGGATCTGCACATGAAAGCTGAAGTTCAGGTCTCTTGTTAACAAGACTCTTCTCCTTGACCCTTTATCTCTTGCTCTTTCAGTGCCAGGTGGGTGGGAAACTCACTACAGCTGCTGCTCCGGAGCTGTGGGGTCACCAGGCTGCCAGGTTGCTAAAGTAAGTGATGGAACAACACCTTTTTATTCTCAGTGACATTTGTGCTCTGCTCACAGTGGCAGTGGCTGGGAAATCCTTGCTTAAGCCTTTAGAAGAACAGTGGCTTCCCTTAAGGGGATAAAACAAGTGCAACTTAATTTTTTTTTTGCTCTGCAGTGGTAGGAAAATCCAGTATTTGACATTCAGCTGTCTGGAGTGAGTTGGGTTCATTTATCCTAAGCTGCCCAGCTCATCTGCTTGAGGGACCTAGAAAAGCTCATGTTCTTTAGTGAATCACAAAAGAGATGAGAAATAAGGGGTTTCTCTTTAAGGAGCAGTCTCAGAGCCTTGGCAACAGTGTGCCAAACCCATTTTCCCATCTTTTCCTTTCCCAGATTCCCATGCTAAAGTAACTTTCTCCTGGTGGACAAATCTTCTCTTACAAGATTTATATTTGTTGCCTGTCCTTGGTTGTAACAAGGGGAGGAACCTTCCCAAGGAGCCTGTTGTAACTCCAATATATCACAAAACTTCTTTTGAGGGAGCACAGCACTAGAAAAAAGAATGAAGAACCTGCTCAGATGTGGAGTTTGATAGAGCAGAGCACTGTTTGGGATACCTTTGCACAGGTGCTTTTTTCTTTTCTTAGGCACAAGGAGAGTTGGTGTCCCAGCCTGGCATCCCCAGTCTGCCTTTTGCCTTTTCCTCAGGTCTCTGGGCACACTCCTTGTCACTTGTTTCAGTGGCATTTTTATACGTGGCAGCTGCCACACAGGGGAGAACCACGAGGTAGAAGGTGAATTCTGGGCAAAATTCAAGGTTTGTAACAATCAGAAGAGTTGTCTGGGCACCATAAAAGCCTGTCCTGCACAGTCAGACTGGATGGGATCAGGTTGTTACTTTTCTTTCTTTTCCACATGAATTTAGGATTTTTTAAAATCAGCTCCTCTGGGCACCTTGTGCTAGGTCCTCCCCACCTTCCCAGGGAGTGATTTCTTCCCGATATCCCATCTAACCCTGCCCTCTGGCTGGGAGAAGCCATTCCCTGTGTCCTGTCACTCCATACCAGTAAAAAGTCCCTCTCCCTCCTTTTTATAAGCCCCCAGTTTTCACAGCACTCTTTGGAGGATTTGGATCCACAGCCTGCTCAGCATCAGAGCACACAGTGAAATTTTGGGATGGTGGGATAATGGGGAGCACAGAATCCTTTGGAGCGCTTTAAAAGCAGAAAATATTTGTAATAAGGCACTATAGTGTCAGTAAGTGGACCCTGAGCTGGTTAGAAAAGCCTGTGTGTGTCTATCTGAGCACAGGGATGTCCCTGCCTGGGCTTGCTGCAGTGAGGCAGGGCGGCAGGAGATGGCAGGATGGAGCTGTGCTGCTCCAGGGAGCCTGGAGAGGCTGCTCTTTGTGACACCCGAGGCTGCTGCTCCCTCAGCTCTCAGAAACAGGAGCAACTTCCCTGCCCTCCTCCCAGCCAGGAAGAATTGGGCAGTTTCAGAACAACAGCTGATGGAGAAAAATACCTGATACAGTTTGTTTTTCACTTCACTGCTCAGTTCTGTTGTATTCCAGAGGGAGGGAAGGGCTGAAGCTGTGAGGGAGAGGTGTTTGCTGTCTCCTGGCTGGTGAGCTGCTCTCCCCATTCCCTCAGCAGAGCAGGGTCCATGCCATGGGTGCAGTGTGGACAAGTGTGGCCCCTTGCTCCTGGAAAGCAGCGATCCATGAGGCCTTTGAGCAGTGCTGGCTGTGGATACAGGGGGAGATTGGCCTCAGTGTTGGCCCAGCTGCCTCATTAACTTCAAATGATGCAGTTCCTGTGCTCTGGCTGCACCTGCAGTAATGACCTGTGCAGGAAAATATGCAAATCCTGTGTTGGTTTCCTCTCTGCCCACACGTCAGCTTTACAAGGGCCTCAGTTCCTCATCTCTCCAGCCTTTAATCCTGAGGCAAACCAGAACAGTTTCATTCCTTGTAGGGTGAGACCTGTGGGAAGCCCTGTACTCTGCTGGGTACTGCTGAGGCCCTACCTCAAATCCTGGGGTCAGTTTTGGGCCCCCCATGACAAGAGGGACATTGAGGGGCTGGAGTGTGTCCAGAGAAGGGAACAGAGCTGGGGAAGGGTCTGGAGCCCCAGGAGCAGCTGAGGGAGCTGGGAAAGGGGCTGAGCCTGGAGAAAAGGAGGCTCAGGGGGGACCTTCTGACTCTGCACAACTCCCTGACAGGAGGGGACAGGGAGGGGGGGGTCAGGCTCTGCTCCCAGGGAACAGGGACAGGATGAGAGGAAGCAGCCTCAGGCTGTGCCAGGGGAGGTTTAGATTGGAGTTTAGGGAAAATTTCTTCACTGAAAGGGTCGTAAAGCATTGGAAGAGGCTGCCCAGGGTAGTGGTGGAGTCACCATCATTGGAAGTGTTCAAAAAACATTTGCATGTGGAATGTGGGGATGTGGTTGAGTGGTGACCATAGTGGGGGTGCTGGGTTGATTTGATAATCTTGGGGGTCCTTTCCAACCTTAAGGATTCAGTGACTCTGTGGTTCTGAGTGTGGCGAAGGAGGCTGTGCCCAGGCTGCTGTGATAGCACACAAATACATTGAGATTTAGGGACAGACAAAACCTAAACACAACAAAAAACCCCACTGGAGAATAAGGGAGGGAGAGCATCAGCTCTGGCTGTGGTGCAGGTTGGTTTTACCTAAAACCATGTCAGCAGGTAAAAGGGCAGTCACAGCTCTGCCTTGCCCTTGGGTACCTGTTCCTGCTTCCCCTTTATACTTCAGCCAGCTTAGAACTCCTGCTGCCAGGAGTTCAGGATAACCAGTGGGATCTGTGCTGTGGAGAAGTGTGGGAGTATTTGTGTTGCAACAGCAGCTCAGTCATGCAGTGGCTTAAGCCACTTGTGAAATTACTCCCTGAGCTTTCCTGCTGGATCTTGTTGACCCTGGAGCTTTAGCTGGGAACAATGCAGAGTGCTTGGAAATGCCCTCTGTTGCCTCGGGTGCTGGTGGGCTGGAGCTTCTGTTGGTGTGGGCTGGTTGGGTGTGGAATGCAGTGGCTGTGAGTGGATGCACACATAGACATGCTCTGGAGCTGGGTGTCTGCTGTCACCTGCACCTGGGCTTGTCTTGGCCACAGGAAGCAGGAGCTGGAGTTACATCAGTGTCAGGCCTCAGTGTGACCCTCCCTGACTAATTCTACTCCAGACTGAAAGGGTTGCCCATGGCTGTGTTTGCTGTGGTTGTGAACTTCTCAAGCTCACTGTAGGCAAAAATTATTCTCCATTAAGAAATTATTAAAAACCCACTTTTGTTGAAGTGGAGGTTTGTTGGAGTGGGCTCTTTGGCTGCTTCTTCTCATCACCAACTGTCCCTGTCTTTTCCTTTCAGCAACACGTGCATGATGGGCGCAAGGAGAGCCTGGATGGCTTCGTGAAGACTTTTGAGAAGCTGCCCACAACTGATGGCTACCCTGGCATCTATGCCTTAGACTGTGAAATGGTGGGTCCAAAGCCAAAACAAAGCTTTTTGGGGATGGCTGAGGTGTGACACAAGTGGCTGAAGGGAAGCTGTTTCCTGACCTCCTTCTTTGTGTTCTGAATATTGGTGCTGGAGGTGTAAATGAGTTCTTATTGATTGGTGTGTTTGACCTGAGGGCTGTGCAGCCCTGGCAGGCTCTGACTGGCCCACGCTGGGCACTGCTGCTGCCTGGCCTTGCTGCACCAGATGTGCATTTTGGGAGCTGCAGCACTTGGGTGAGGGGCTCCACAGATCCCACACTGGGGTTGGCCTGTGCCTTTCCTCACATCTGCCCTGTTCTTGCAGTGCTACACTAAGCAAGGACTGGAGCTGACAAGAGTAACTGTGATCAACTCAGAGCTGAAAGTGGTGTACGACACCTTTGTCAAGCCGGACTCCAAGGTGGTGGATTACAACACCAGGTGAGGATGGTCTTCCTTGGGACAGAGCTCTCTGCTCCCTCAGGAGCTTGGTGTGGCTGGGAGCATTTCATAAAACTTCACTGACCACCACTCCCTAAGGGCTGAGGGGCTTTGGGCCTTGAGGTGTTTCTTCAGGTGAAGGACCCCCACCTGTGTCCTGTTACTCTGCAGATTCTCAGGTGTGACAGAAGAGGACCTGGAGAACACGAGCATCACCCTGCGGGATGTCCAAGCCGTCCTACTGAACATGTTCAGTGCAGACACCATATTGATAGGGCACAGCTTGGAAAGTGACTTATTTGCACTAAAGGTAACTTGGGCTCTTGCTTTCACATCTCCCTGTGGTGCTTTCCCACCATGTTAGGTGTCTGTTTAAATTTAGGAACTGGTTATTTCCAAGGACCAGGAGTTCACAGTAGTGGCGTGGCCTCACCTCAGGTCCTGTGTGCAGTTTTGGGCACCACAATATAAAAAAGCCATGCAGTCATTAGAGAGTGTCCAGAGGAGCTGTGAGGATGGGGAAAGGTCTGGAGGGGCCTCATGAGGAGCAGCTGAGGGTACTTTGTTTGTTCAGCCTGGAGGAGACTGAGGAGAGACTTATTGTGGTCTTCAACATCCTCATGAGGGAAGAGGAGGGGCAGGTACCCATCTTTTCACTCTCATGACCACAGACAGGAGCCCAGAAATGGCTGGGGCTGTGTCAGGGGGTTGGGATGGATCTCAGGGAAAGGTTCTTTCCCCCGAGGGTGCTGGGGCACTGCCCAGGCTCCCCAGGGAATGGTCCCGGCCCCGAGGCTGCCAGAGCTCCAGGAGCGTGTGGACACCGCTCTCAGGGATGCACAGGGTGGGATTGTTGGGGTGTCTGGGGAGGGACAGGGGCTGGACTGGTGGTCCTTGGGGGCCCTTTTCAGCTCAGGGTATTCCAGGATTCCATGGTTTGTTCAGTCTCTGAGCCTGTGTGAAGCTGGTTGTGGTGGAAGAGCAAGGGAGTGGGGCCATGTGTGTCCCTTGTGGTGTCACCTCAGCTTTTAGTGGCTGCTGCTGCCCAGGGTGTCCAGAGGTGAGAGGGCTCTGAGCAGCCTTGTCAACGAAAGGTGGAACAAGGTGGTCTCTAAGGTCTCTTCCAACCAAAACCATTCCATTATTCTATGACTGTTCCCAAAGCATTTACCTCTCACCTCTGTCAGATCTGTTCTCTGTTCTGTGCCTGTTTTGCTGGGACTTGTGGTGTTACTTTGATATGAAGTTATTTTGACCTTTTGCCTCTCCTGTTTCCTGCCTGGCCCTCATCAGCCTGGTGTGCCCATCCCTCAGCCACCCCTGCTGTCCTGCCAGGGACTTGTGTCCTGCACTGAGGCCCCAGGGGTTTATCCTGGGTCACCAGGAGAGTGTGTGGCAGGCAGGAGCCAAGTCCTTGTGCTCACATGCCAGAACGTCCCTCAGCCATTCTTTGTCCCTCAGCTCTCCTGCTGAAGCCTCTGTGGCTGCCAGCTCCCAGTGCTGGGTTGGAAGCAGGAGCTTTCAATGCCTGTAAAACACTTTACCTCTCTGTGGCACCCTTTATCACCCTCAGAGAGGCTTCATCATCATCAGAAAAACATTATCTCCAGTTAGATCAGCTCGAGATGACTGCCTTGGCCTCTTAGAAGCTTGATTTTCTCTCAGCACCATAGCTGCTGCCAAGAGAAGGAGCCCAGAGCATTCCAGCAGAGCCGTGGGGTGTCACAGTGGAATGGCCGAGGGCTGTGGCACCAAAGCCATGTCTCACTAAGGGCAAGTTCCAAATGCTGATGGCATTTCACTTTTTATTTAAAGCTGTTTCCTCAGTCTTCCTGATCTACATAAGTAATTACCACTGTGTCTGGGAGGCTTCCAGGGCTGAGTGCAGTCCAGGGGAGATTATCCATAACGTTGGCAGTTTTATACTCCAAGGAGTGGAGCAGATTGTTTCTGTTAAAGTGCAGCTGTTATGGGCCAGTTGTGGAGCTGTTACTGATGGAGTTATGGGATGTCCTGCAACATGAGCTGGTGCCTGGAGGCAGAGAGGAGAGGGGATTATCAGGGTCCTGTAGGAACCATCCATACTGGGACAGTAGGCTCTGCATTTCACTCCTGTGCTCAGGATATGGGATTGCCTTCATCCGCATTCCTTCAGCTCCCACTGAATGCAGTTCATGGTAGCAAAGGATTAATCTTGTCTTAGCCTGAGAGGAAGAAATCAGTGTGTAAAAAAGGCAGCCTGCCCTATGATTATGGACTTTGTCAGGTGGAGCCTTCTGGCTGTCCCCAGGCCCCTTGGAACAGGGCAGGGAGCACTTTGACCTGTTCAGCATCCTCAATTCCTCCAGCATGGTGACAATTCATAGCTGAGGTGTTGGATTAGAGGGTTGGAGCCCCCCTGTTTTGGAGCCAGGCTGGGAGAGCTGGGGGTGTTCATCTAGAGAAGGCTCCAGGGAGAGCTCAGAGCCCCTTGCAGGGCCTAAAGGGGGTCCAGGAGAGCTGGAGAGAGACTTGGGACAAGGGCACAGGGAATGGCTTCCACTGCCAGAGGGCAGGGACAGATGGGATATTGGGCAGGAATTGTTCCCTGGGAGGATGGGGAGGCCCTGGCTCAGGGTGCCCAAAGCAGCTGTGGCTGCCCCTGGAACCCTGGAATTGTCCAAAACTGTGGATGGGGCTTGGAGCACTCTGGCAGGGGATGGAGTAGAAGCCCTTTAAAAAGTCCCAATTCAGAACACTTTCTGATATGATTCAGTGATAGAATTTCCTTGTCCCATTCCATCCTTGCTGAGCTGGTGCTGGTTAAAAACTTCCTGTTGAGTCACTGCTGGCAGATGGGAGGATTTGGGGTTGGTTTGCACCCCAAACCATCACTCTGCAGCAGCACTGTGATGTATATCCTGCTGTCGTGCACATCCTGCCCACTTCTGTCCCCATCTTAGAATCCCAGAATGGTTTGGTTGGAAAGGACCATAAAGATCACCCAGTTCCAATCCTCTGCCAGGGGCAGGGGTGCCACTTGGTGCCTGAAGTGGCTCCCTGGAAACAGAGACCAGACTGGAGTAAGGGAATAAAGATGGATATTTATTTGAAAGGCCTTCAAAGGCACACCCTGGGGAGCCAGAGGCTGCTCTCAAAATGGACCCCAAGATGGACAATGAATCACAAGTTCTTCACACCTTTATAGGTTTCGTCCATTTGCATATCAGCATAAATTCGCTAATTAAGACTTTAGTTAATTACGTAATTTCCTCAAGCTTACGCCCCCCTTCTCAAGATGTTGGTTTACACATTTTGGGCCCAGGACAGTCTGGGTGTCCTTGGAGAGCAGGCTTGGAGAGGCTTTGCTATGTCCATTTTAACATGAGAGAGCAGCAGCTCCCAGGCTACAGAACCCTGCAGAGTCACACACTGAGCACTGCAGGGTTTGAAAAATATGAAAGTTAAAATCCAAGGCATCACACTCACTAGACTGGGCTGCTTCATCTTGAGAAGCAGTTGAAAGGTTGCTACAACTTACACAGAGGCTGTTGTGCAGTCAGCTGGTTCTTCAGTTTAGTTTTTAACTGTGAAAGACTCCAGAGCTATTCCAGCTTCTCCAGGCTGAGGGATTAAGGATTGACCTGTCCTGCTTGAGCTACATGTACTGGATCAGCCCCGAATCTCTGCTGCCCTGAATGTGAGGTTTCAGGACTCTGGGGGCAGGTGTGTGGCTGGCCCAGCAGTGGGAATCCTGTGTGCACACACCCTGCAAGGGGAGTCATCCTGCATCCAGGCAGAGCCTCCTGCCAGACTGGTTGGGTCGGAAGCTGCCAAAGGCATTGCACAGAGCCCCAGAGGTGACTGAAAGGTTGCTGCAGCATGGCTAATCCTGAGGAGTGCCTGTCTCTGTGGGAGTGGAGAAATAACCCTGTTCCTGTGCTCCCTCCCTCAGCTGATCCACGGCACTGTGGTGGACACAGCCATCGTGTTCCCCCACCGCCTGGGGCTGCCCTACAAGCGGGCCCTGCGCACGCTGATGGCCGACTACCTCAAACGCATCATCCAGGACAACGGTGAGACCTCTGAGGGCTCCTGGCCCAGCCCACCTCCTGCTGCCTGTGGGCTCCTCAGCCCTGCCTTCCTCTGCTCTCCCCAAGCCCATCCTCTTGCTCCTGGTGTCTTCTCCCCTGCATGTGTGTGGTAGCTGGGAATGTCCAGCATAAAAAGCCTCTGCCAGAGCCAGTTTCAGTGTGACTCCTGTTCCAAGAGCAGAGCTCTCCCTGCTTCCCTCCCTGTTCTGAGAGGGACAAAGGAAATGGTGTGGAAAGGCTGAAGGTGGCTCTGCCAAGGCCAGGTCCTGCCCTCCCTTCTCTCTCTGGCCAGCTGAGATGGGCCCTCCTGTTGAAGTGTGGCCTGTTCCTTTCCCTATCCCTGAGCACATTGTAAACACTGCTGGGGAAGCTCCCAGCTGTTCCATAGCTGATGGTGTCAGGCTGAAGCCCAGCAAAAAGTGTGGGTTTAGTGGAAAAAAATATGTATTTCAAGTTGGGGTTGTTCATCTGGAGAAGAGAAGGCTTTGAGGGACTCCTTAAAGCTCCTGCCAGGGCCTAAAGGGGCTCCAGGAGAGCTGGAGAGGGGCTTGGGACAAGGGCCTGGAGGAACAGGACACAGGGAATGGCTTCCCACTGCCAGAGGGCAGGGACAGATGGGATATTGGGCAGGAATTGTTGGCTGTGAGGGTGGGGAGGCCCTGGCACAGGGTGCCCAGAGCAGCTGTGGCTGGCCCTGGATCCCTGGCAGTGCCCAAGGCCAGGTTGGAGGGGGCTTGGAGCAGCCTGGGACAGTGGAAGGGGTCCCTGGCCATGGCAGGGGGTGGCACTGGATGAGCTTGGAGCAAACCACAAAACACAAACCATTCTGTGATTTTGGGGAATTCAATCCCCGGCTGTGGCTGCAGTGGCCAGGGAGCAGCTGGGGAAAGTCCCCGTGCTGTGAACAGGCACAGCACAGAGGGGTCACTGCCACACCTGTGTTTGTGTCCCCAGTGGAAGGACACGACTCCAGCGAGGACGCCAGAGCCTGCATGGAGCTGATGGTGTGGAAGATCAAGGAGGATGCGAAAGTGAAGCGATGACCTGTGCGTTGTCTCTCTGCTGTTCTCCTGCACCTCTGTGAAGAAGCAGTGCAATAAATGCCCACAGCCACTCTGTCCCCCCGTGCCAGCAGCATGTTCCTGCTCCCCTGCCATCCCAGCAGGACTCCTGGACTCACACCTGCAGTCCCCCTGTCCAGGTGGTGGCTCTCAGATCCTCAGACTCCACCTGAGGGATTCTCTGTGGTCCAAGCACTGCCTTGTGGGCCTGGCAAGGTGGTTTTGAGTAGCACAACCAGAACTTCTTGGTTCCTAGGAGAAGCTTGTTAGAGGTAGGTTGGAGAAGTGCAGAAGGATCTTTCTGGTTCAGTTAAAGGTAGATCGTTTACTTTTTTTTTGTTTCCCCAAATGTAACTTAAATTGCCTCTGTACTCCCAAGCAGTGTTTGGAGAGAGGGGAGGTGGAAGAAGGTTGGGCAGGAAGCTGTGAGTGGATTGTGTAGCTGGTGTGGGAAGCTAGAGCTGAGGATCAAGCCCTTGGGAAGAGATCTTGGTGCAATCCCACTGCAGAGCTGTGAAAGAGGGAGGCTGGCTCTGGGCAGCTGCAGGGAGAGGAATCAGATGGGATCTGGGAATTGCACCTGCTGTGCCGCAGGTGATCTCCTTGCTGAGGGCTGGCTGGCACCTGGTTCTGCAGTCTCTGCAAAGGGGGAAACCACGAGTGTCACACCTTGCTTAGACCTCAGGGAGCCACGTGGCAGGGACAGCAGGGCAGGGACAAACAGCTCCCAGAGCCAAGGAGAACCTGCATCCCATCACTGCAGGGTAGGACAAGCTGTCCTTCCCCAACCCTGAGCTTCCAGCAGGGCCCCAGTGAGCTTGTGTTCAGGGAACAAGGTTTTTGGGCTGTGCAGGTAAGGCTGCACCTAAAGGTGGCCTCAGCAGTGTGCAGGACTCCCCACCAGCCTTTCCCTGATGCAGGGACTTGGTACAGGCAAAAGCAATAGGGAAAAACCCTTCATTTCAACTCGTTTCCATGTTGAGAGTTCTGCAGAGAGCGAAGAACCCAGTGGTGTGTCTGGCACCTGGGCAAAAGCAGCTGCCAAGGGTGGCTGTCATTGGGGTGACTGGGACAGAGCCCAGGCAGCCTGGATGGCACTGGTGGGTCCCTCTGCCCAGACCCTGCTGCTGTCTGGGGACAGCAGAGCTGAGGGAAACAATCTCCAAGGACGGGGTCTCTCAGCTGGGGTCAGGCAGCACCTTTGCCCCCTTTCCAGAGCAGTGACCCCTTGCCCTCCCTGGCAGCACTGGAATTGTGTCCCTTGGTGGCTGCTGTGGTCTCTGTGTCCCTGGCATGGGCTGGCTCTATCAGTCTGGGAGCAGCGGGGCAGAGGAGCTGCTGGGGTTTGGTTCCTTTCAGAGCCAGGTCTTGCCCACTCCTTTGTACCCCTGCTGGGCTCAGGGTTTCCACAAAGCTGTGTGTCCCCTGCATGTCCTGCTGAGCTGTCCCACCCTGTGGGCAGGGGCGTGGGCTGGGCTGTGTTCCAGGGCAGGGATGTCCTGCTCCAGCCCCATGCTGGGCCTGGTGAACTCTCCCCTTCCCACTGCTGCCCTCCCTGGAGACAGGGAGGTGGCTTCTCTGCCAGGCTCTCTGGGAGCCACCAGGAGAAGTGGGGCTGTAAAGACTCCTGTTACTGCTGAGTCCATCTGTGTTTCCTCTGGCAGCCTGTTCCTTACCCCAGGTTTTGGGGATGCAGCTCCCTGCTGTTCCTCCAGTGCTCCACATCCAGCTCTGCTCCTTCCCTGCCCTGGGGCTTCCACCCCAGGCAGCCTCAGGACACCTTGGCCTGTCCCACTGCCTGCAGTGGGTAAGGTGCTGTTCCTAACCAGGCTGTGGGAGAGACGAGTTCAGTGCTTCCTAACTGGGGAGGGAAGGTTTGTTCCTGCTTCTGCCTCTTCCCCATGTTTATCCCTCATTTATCTTCACCCCTGGCTGCAGCGATGGAATGTCCCTGGAGCAGCCACATCAGGTCTCGGATCTGGCTCTTGCCTGTTCCTCAGCAGGCAGCCCCTGCTTCCCGGCCTTCCCACAGCAGCTCCTTCCCTGGAAGAGCCAGGGCATTCTAACATGGACACGGGGCTTGTGGAGCTGCTTGGCTCGATCCCATCCCCTGGGGCTGGGGCAGGCAGGACGTTCCTCCAGGCAGGAATCCTGCCAGGTCACGGGACCTCCATCCTTTCCCCTTCCTTTCCCCATGGTCCAGCCTAACCTGAGGCTTTTGGGGTGGGAGTTTAGGGGCGTTGCCTGTGTCAAGGGAAAGTGGAACCATGTCCAGCCACACCATTGGTGTGGTCAGAGCCAGTCCTGGCCCAGGGCTGCCATTGCCTCCCCAGGCACCAGAGGTTTGGTTGGGTTGGGTTGTACAGAACGATTGTAACCTGTAACTTTTTTGTAATTGTTTTTAATAAAAGAGTGTTGACTAGATGCACATTCCTGAGTCTGGCAGTGCTCTGCCTGTGGATGGGTTGTGGAGGGGAGGTCCTGGAGCCATCCTGGAGCTGGGGGGGGGCTGGGCAGCCTTCCCAGGAGCATCTTTCCCAAGCTTTAGAGGTGAGTTCAACCTGTCCAAAGTCCTGCAGCTGGGTTTGGGCAGGCCCAGCCCTGAGCACAGACTGGGAGACGAACTCACGGAGAGCAGCCCTGAGGAGAAGGACTTGGGGGTGTTGGGGGTGAGAGGCTGAACCTGCCCCAGCCATGGGCACTGACCCCAGAAACCCCCCCTGTGCTGGGCTGAGCCCCCAGCGTGGGCAGCAGGGGAGGGGGGGATTCTGTCCCTCTGCCCCTCTCAGGTGAGACCCCACCTGCAGAGCTGCCCCAGCCCTGGGGAACAACATCAGGAGGATGTGGAGCTGCTGGAGCCAGTCCAGAGGAGGCCACAGAGATGCTCCCAGGGCTGGAGCCCCTCTGCTCTGGGGACAGGCTGGGAGAGCTGGGGGTGCTCACCTGGAGAAGAGAAGGCTCCAAGGAGACCTTAGAGCCTCTTCCCTGTGAGGGTGGGGAGGCCCTGGCACAGGGTGCCCAGAGCAGCTGTGGCTGCCCCTGGAGCCCTGGCAGTGCCCAAGGCCAGGCTGGAGGAGGATTGGAGTGACCTGGGATGGGGGAAGTGTCCCTGCCCATGGCAGGAGGTGGCACTGGATGGGCTTTGAGGTCCCTTCCAACCCAAACCATTCTGTGATTCTGTGACAGTAGCAGGGACAAGACCCTGTTCTGCTGCTTGGGGCTGGGGGTGGCCCCGTGGGGTCCCAGCTTGGCCCCGCAGGTGTGTCCCCCCCACGGCCACTCTGGTACAGGGTGACACCGGCGCCTCCGGGACACGGGCTGAGAGGTGAGGGCGGTCCCAGCTCCGCGGGGTCCCAGCCCGTCCCCCCTCTGCCATTTCGGAACCCGGGTACTGCCCAATCCAAACCATTCCGTCATTCCATGATCTCTCCATTGCTCTGTGTGCCCCCAGCGCAGCTTTGCAGCCCAGCCCAGCCACCCCCAGCACCAGTCCCAGCTCGCGATGCTCCGTGCCCGTCCAGGACGCTCCCGCCCGCCGGGGTGAGCCGAGGAGCCCCAGGAAAAGGCATGAAACCGGTGCCATTCCTGGAGAGAACCTCGATCCCAGCTCCCTGGACTGAACGACGAGGGGGGCCGTGGCCGGAGCCTCGCTCTGAGCAAATTCCCCAGCACACCCCGAGGAGTGCCCGGGCAGCAGCCGGGCACATCCCGGCTCCTCCTGCCTTATCCCGGGGCTGGGATGGAGCCTCGGCATCCCCCCAGCCCTGCCCAGGCTGCCCCCGGAGCCTGTATCAATCTCCCAAATGGGGCAGGAATTAACGTGCCAAGCCAAGGAGCTGATTCAGCACGGAGGAAGAGGTGAAGGTAAAAAGTTCAAATAAAAAAATAATGGGCCATTAGATGACCTCACTGGCAATGTGTTTTATTTAACGCGCGGGTGATGGCTCGGCGATGTCAGCGGCTGCTCCGGAGGCTGAAAAAGTCACTCCTGGCTCGTGTTCCCAGCCACCTCCGTGGTCCTTTGTGGCACTGGGGGCTCCGGCAGTGACCTCCAGTGCCACCCCATCCCCGAGGGTCCCTCTTCTCCCGCCGTGTTCCCCCCTTGCAGGTCACCGAGGTGACATCAGGGAACCCCCGTAGTGACAAAAGCATTTTGCTTTATTGCTCTTTTTGGACCCTCGAGGGTGACAGGGACCCTTTGAGTCTCCTGCAGGTCCAGGGTGGGGGCAGGTGGGATTTTTAGGATTGTAAGAGCCCTGGTCCCAAGGGAGCAGCACTCACCCAGTCCCCGGCATGTGGACGGGCAGGAGGACACAAAGCCAGGCTGGACGGGGCTTGGAGCACCCTGGGATAGTGGAAGGTGCCCCTGCCCATGGCAGGGGTGGAACTGGATGGGATTTAAGGTCCTTCCCAATCCAAACTACTTTGGGATTCGATGACATCAAAGCATGTTCAGGATCTGCCTCAGAGATCTGTCCCTCCTGTTTTTCCCTGGAAGATCTTGTCTCCCAGTGCATCACCAACAGAAGGGATTTTCCTGCTCTCTGAAACCTTTGCCCCTTTTGGGTGGCTTTGCCTCTGGCTCTGAGTGAGCCCCAGTGCTTGGCACTGCCCATCCCCACCCTGGTGTTTGGATGCTGCAGCTGAATCAGAGGAAGCAAAGGAGCAGAGAAAACACCAGAATCCCATTCCCTTCCCTTCCCAAAACCTCTGGGATGAGCTGAAATGTGGGAGATGAAAGGAAGCAGCTTGCTGGGGAAAAGGTTCCATTTGCACCCCAGCGAGAGGAGAGGGGCGAGCTCAGAGGTGCTGGTGGATCACAAATCCTCTCACTTTGCCCCCTCACTGGGGAGCAGCCCCTGATTCCACTCTGTGTCCATGTTCTTGGAAGCCCCCATCCCAGTCTGAGCTCTACCAGTGAACTGGTGCTGCTGGTCTGGTCCTGGGAGCTGTCAGGGATCCAGTGCCCCACAGGGTCCCTGACAGTGCTGTCAGAGTGTCCCAGCCCTGGAGGGGGGCCCTGCCTGGTTTTCCCTGCTCCCTGACCCCACCCTTTCCTTCCCAAGGATGGAGGGATATTCCAAACCTGAATCAAAGCAGCCTCGGCCCCAAAGCTGCCCCCTCACATGGGGAGGGAGGTTTTGGGCAGCCCAGGGCCCATCGGGTGCTCATTACAAGTCCCTCCTTCAGCTGAGACCGGGTGACTCGGCACACCCAGCACACCCAGCACACCCAGCACACCCAGCACACCCAGCACACCCAGCACACCCAGCCCTGTGTTTGCAGATGCTCCAGGATTTGCAACACTGTCTGCCTTGTCCTGTAGCATCTCCCCCCAGCAAGGCACATCCACGGGTGTCCGTGTGTCAGTCCCTGCCCCTGAGCCACCCGGTGCAGGTCAGAGGTGGCCACGGCCATTGATCCTCTCGTTAAAGTCTTTTTACCACCCTTAGTCCAGACCCTCCCGGGCAGGAGGCTGAGGCAGGGGTGTGTCCCACGGCTTCTGTGTGCAGGCAGGAAAGCTCCTCGTGTGGTGACATCAGTGAGGCCCCTCTGCCACAGCCACTGGGGACAAGACCCTCACAGCAGCCCCTGCTGCCACCACGCTCCTCCTCACTCCAGACTTTTGCTTGGCTGGACCCAGGGACAGTCCTTGGCCCGGGTGCTGAGCATGGGCACCTTGGTCACTCTGCTCTGTGCCTTGGATTCTCCCGGGTGGCAGCATGGGATGCCTGTGCTGCCACCTGGGATGGCCCTGTGCCCCTGCCATGGCCCTGTGTCCCCACCAGGGATGGCCCTGTGCCCCAAAGTGCAGTGCAGGGGGGCTGTGATGCTCCCCAGGCATTGGGGTCCCTGTTGCCACCCCTAAATCTGGAGCAGGGTGAGCTGAGTGACACAGGGACCCCAGGCCTTCTGCACCCTCCAGCCACCAGTGAGAGGTGACCTGGCCAGGCTGGGGAGCAGGGGCTGGTGGTGGGCAAGAAACAGGGTCAGCACCAGTGACCAGCCCTGTCCCCTCCCTAAAGCTGCCCCCTGGCCTGCTGTGGCTGTGGGGTGGCTGGGGACAGAGGGGCAGGAAGAGGAGGGTGGAAGGAGCAGGAGGGAGGGCAGCAGCCACTGTTGTGCAGTTTTTGGGAGGGGAGGGAGGGGAGTTTTTGGGTGTTGGAGGCAGGTTCTGGGTGCCGAGGGCATCACTCCCTGGCCACCACCTTCAGACCAAAGTTTGGGACACGAATGGGAGCCCAGGAGGGGTCGACTGGAGGTTGGGGGGATGCTCATGGGGCTGCTCTCAGGCTGGGAAACAACCCCTGTCCCGCAGGGAAATGCTCCTAAATTATTATTATTATTACTATTATTCTCTCTGAACAAACGGGGCTTTGTAGCTGCTCAGCCACTCGGAACGGGGCACCTGGAGCTGCTCGGTCCTCGAGGAGTGGGAAAACCCCGGCTCAGAGGTTTAACTCTTCCCAGGGGCTCAGGGGCTGCCAGGGGGACACATCAGGACAGCCACTGCGGAGCCCCAGGGACACCCTCTGCCCCGGCCTCCCGGCGCTCGCTTAATTACACGGGAAGGGAGGGGAGGGTGTCAGCTAATTGCAGAGGGCCATTGATTGGGAAAATGTCATCTTCGCTGGCCTCTGTTGCCAGGGTGACCTCGGCCGTTCTCGTTCCCGGGTGCCCAAAGCCAGCCGCTACGTGGCCTGCGGCGGGGACACAGGGGTGGGATGTGGGAATCTCTTTCCTTCCTCCAAACCCAGCCCCGATGCTCCGGAAGAGGCGAGAGGCAGCGAAAGCCGGGGCACGCCGAGGTTTGGGGCCCCGCTGTGCCCGGATGGCCCCTGGCCCTTCCTGCGCTGGGGGCGTTGACAGGCGGGGTGGGGGCAGAGGGTGGGACACGGCAGGTGAGGGCTGAGACCCTGAAATTCCCCGTGGATGCTGCTGCAGCCCTGCGGGATTGTTACAGTGCAGAAGCTGAATTCAGCCTCTGTCTGGCCTGTCTATCAAAACCGCTACCAATCAGACAGAGCAGGAGGCATTGCCCAGGCTATAACTCAGCCAAAGAGATGATAAAGGCGCAGACTTTTGAATACTGCCCTTCTAAAGGGGGTTATTCCAGTAAACTCTCACTGTTGCTGTGGCCACTGAAGCTGCCTGACACGAGGTCTGCGTTTCTCTGTCTGTGCCCAGGCCTTACACTGATTTACACCAACACGGGGTCGTGGCAGAAGAGACAGAGAGGTGATGGGCTCTGGGAGAGGGAAGGAAGGAGGCTGGAGCATGCCGGTTTAGTGGGAAGTGCCCCTGCCCACGGCAGGGGATGGAACAGGTTGGGCTTTAAGTCCCTTCCGACTCCAAGCAGTCACCGGTTCTGCCACTCCCCAGCCCGGCCCCGCTGCCCTCTCTCTCCGCTGGCCCCTGCTCAGACCTTCAAACCCAAACCTCCTGCCCTGCCCGCCGTGCCCGACCTCTCCCCTCGGGCTGGACCTCCCTCAGCAGCCCCTGAGCTTTATTTCCTACCTGTGCCACCGTCACCAGCCCTGCGGGACAATGAACAACAGCTCGGCCCATTGGCTCGGCACAGCCCCAGAGCCTGGGGCAAAGCCTGGGACAAAGCCTGGGACAGATCTCTCCTCCTTTGTCAGGAGCTGAGGAGAGACCTCAGGGTGGGAACGGGCCCAAATCTGTCCCCACTGCCGGCCAGATGCTGCCGGTGTCACCCACAGTGGGAACATGGGGACATATGTGGGGACATGGGGACACAGGGACATGGGGACACAGGGACATGGGGACATGGGGACATGGGCATGTGTGTGGGGACAGGGGAACAGGGCGATGTGAGGATATGTAAGGGGACACAGGCACATGAGGGCAGATATAGGGACACGGGGACATAGTGAGGATGCAGTGACACGTGTGGGCACCTGGGTACACTTAGGAGAACACAGACACACATGTGGACATGCGTGGGGACACGTGTGGGGAGATGGGGACACGGGGACACAGCAGGCACCGTTGATGGAGCTCGCAGGAGCCGCTCCCGGCTGTGCAGTAAATGCTCTATGGACTGCGGGGCTGGCGCTGGGTGATCGCCTCCGGGTCTCTGCGGTTAATTGCAGGCAGTAATTAACGTAATGACAGCGATGGCGGGACCACTGCGGGTGTGCAGGATGAGCGCGGGGTGGACACCAGCTCTGCCGTCATTAGCTGCCGTCACTAACGAGGTGTCCCCAGCTGGGTTCGCAGTCCCGGTGCTGCCACTGCCCGGAGGTGCCGAGGCTCCTTTGTGCCTTCGGCCTCCTCCTCCTCGCTGTCCCCTTCTCCCTCCTCCCTCGGTCCCCAAGGCACGGCCCAAACCCCCGGAGCTGCAGCCACACCCCGGGGGGCTCTGGGGGGATTGGTGCTCCCCGGGGACACCTGTCCAGCCCCGGCATCTGGTCAGCCAAAATCTGCCCCTGGGATGCTCCTGCCCACCCTGCCCTGGGATCCCGTCAGGGGCCACCTGCCTTTCCGCTGGGACGGTGGCAGGGACACCCTGACCCTGTCACCATGTCCCGGAGCCCGGACAGATCCCACGGGAACGGCTCCTGCAGCAGCAGCTCGGGTTGGTTTGAACCGAGACAATAAATCGGGCAGGGGAGGGGAGCGCGGGCGCCTGGCCGGGGGCCCGGCCGCGGGCAGGGACAGGCAGGAGGGGAGGGCGCAGGTCCCTGCGGAGGTGTGGCATGGGCTGTCCCCGCGTGGGGCGGCACGGCTGGCACCAGTCCCGCTCGCGGCGGAGGTGGCAGGAGCGCGGCGCTGCCCGGGGCTGTCGCGGGGCATCGGCGGAGGTACGGGGACCCCGAGGGCAGCGTGGCCGGGTGACAGCCACCCACTCCGGCTGGGACAACGGGGCTGCGGCGGGACACGGCTGGCAGGTCCTTGGGGTCTCCGGGAAGCTGCCTCTCTCCTCGGGAGGAGCGGGGGGCCGGGGCAGCCCCTCGGCCGATGCTGCCCTGGATGCCGGGCACGGAGCAGCGTTTGGGGATGGCGGAGCCGCCGTTTCACCTGAAATCACATCCGAGCAGCTGGAAAATAGGGCGAGCGGAGGGGAACTCATGGGTCGGGCACGTCCTGGCAGCTGGGCAAAATAACCCTCGAGAGGCTTTAATGATCCACCCGGCCAGAGCGCGGGGGCGTTTCCGGCGTGCCGGGGACGGGAGGTGACACCCACCCACCCGCTCCGGCCGTCCCGGGCCGCTGGCACTGTCGCCTGTCGTGATGGGCGACATGGGCTGGCCGGAGCGGGGTTGGCGGTGGGGGCGTCTCCGGGGTGGCTCTGGCTGGGGCCCCACTGGGACACCGGGCTCAGGGAAACAACAGCAGCACTCCCGGGAGGGGTTACGGGACCGTGTGCCAGCCCCGGGAAGGGGACAAGGCTCAGGCTGGTCCTGTCCCCGCCGGTTTTTGCCTGTGAAGGAGCAGGAGGGCGCAGAGGTGACCAGGAACCCCCAGCTGTGGGCGCTCCCGGGGAACCGGGCACACTCTCACCAATTCCTGCACTGAGCGAGAGCTCGGCGCTGATCCGGTGATTTCAGGAACAAAACCTCCACAGAATTCCCGTGGCAGCGGTCGGATCAGACATAAATCTCCGCGTGTTTCACCACCCTGGGCCAAACCCTCGTGGCGCCCTGCCCGGTCCTCCTTAAACCCGACTTTTGTTCGGTCGTGCAAACCTCCAACAGCCCAGAACGGCATTTTTGGGGTGAGAAAGCCCTACTTTGGGGCTTCTTAGCACCCGGCAGCAGCACGGGGACGCTTTTCAGCTGGCTCTGGGATGGGACATTCCCGCGGGGCCGGGCGGAGTAGCTGGATCATCCCAGGTGTTGATTTGGGGGAACATCCCGTGGGTTGAGATCGCTGCTGGGCTCGCTGAGTGTGGGGCCGTGCTCACAGGATCTCCTGTGCCTTTGGCCATCGCGAGCCCTCCCTGGTCCCCCAGGGAGCTCCGGGCTGGGGCTGGAGCAGGGTTTGGCTGTCCAGGCTGCCCTCCCGTGTGGCTGGGGCTGGCAGGGAGCCCTGGCACCAAGTTCCAGCCTGTTCCCGGCTCCCCAAAGTGCAGTTTTTATCTCTGATTACTGAGGTGATGAGTGAGGTTTGTCGAGAGCTTTCTTGGAACTGCGGTTCCTTGGATACCTCCTGGAAAATATTTTTCCAGTGCTTTGAATTACCTTTTTCCCCCCTTTTCCCCTGCTCCAGAGCCTGGCAAGAGGCAGCATTCCCGGCTGCCTTTGCAGGGCACTCAGCCCCATGGAGTGTCCTGCCTGTGCCAGCTGCAGGTGCTTAACAAGCCTTTGTTCGGCACCGTTTGGGAACGGGGGATGCTCTGGAGCTGGTGAATGGGGCGGGGTTGGGGGTAATGGAGATCCTGACTGGGCACAGTGGGGCTGGGAGGTGTCAGGCACGGTGGGGCCACGATGGATCAGCAGCTTCAGGTCCTGAGCATGGGGGAGACCAGGATAACCACAAACAAACCCAGGAATTCCAGTGTGTCTTGGTGAGACTCAGGCCAGGGTCCAGCCCTGACGTTGCTGGTGTGGAAGCAGCGAGCCCAGGAAAAGACCTTGGCATTTCTCACTCCAGGTCACCTTCAATGTCGGTGTCCTGGAGTGAGGGCAGAGGATGCTTTGAGCCACTGAGCAGGGCCCCGAGGGCACAACCAGGGGTTACTGGCCCTGAGCAGCCCCCTGGGACCCCCCACCCATCGCCCTGGGCTTGGGAAGCTCAGCCAGGGCTCAGTTCTAGACCAAGCCCCCAAGGTGGGTCTGGCTCCAGCTTGGCCCTACTCCTGGGCCTTGCTGTGCACCCTTGGCCTTGGAGCTGTCTTGTCCCAATGGATGGGCTGTGTCTCACCTTGGCCTTTGTCCCCTTTGTAATCCTAACTCTGGACTTCCAAGCCTGAATCTGGGCCTCTTCATTGGGAGCTTGGCTGAGGGCTCATCCCAGCTGCCACCCCTGACCCTCCCCTGACTGGGGCTTTAGAATGGGTTGGCCTGTGAGGGACCTTAAAGCTCATCCCATTCCACCCCCTGCCATGGGCAGGGACACCTTCCACTATCCCACGGTGCTCCAAGCCCCATCCAGCCTGGCCTGGGACACTGCCAGGGGTGGGATCAGGGATTGTCACCTCCAGCAGTGCAAACCAAAGGGCAGTACCTGGCTTCGAGGGCTGTGAGCAGATGATTTGGTTTTCTCCATCCTGGATACCCTGAGGTTCATTTTGTCTCCTGTTGTATTTTCCCTGTGGAGCAGCTGCCTCCACTGAGCCTCTACCCCTTGCCCTGTTTATGGTCTCTGAGGAGATCCCCCACATCCCTGTCTCAGGGGAGCCCATCCCTTTTTTAGGAGGAGAGAGGGCAGTGTGCCTGCCAGGAGCAGGAGACGGAGGAGTTTGGTGTCCCTTCTTTTGTCCCCTCTTTGTCCCTCTGCCAGCAGATCCAGCCCTGTCTGTCTACAGGGAATGGTGTCTCCAGCTGGCAGCACCCCTGGGACAAGGACACGAGTGGGGTCACAGCAGGGAGGAAGGGGGCAGATTTTCATTTCTCTGTGTCAAACCCCCCTTTGAACTAAAGGGGACCAGCCAGTCTGGGCACCGAGGGGCTTCTGTGGGCTTTCTGTATGGCAGAGATCTCATTCTTCCAGGTTTGCTCTTCCTGCTCCCTGTTATCCATGGGACAAATGGGAGTAGGAGCTTTGGGATGTAGCAGGAGTGTCCCACCATCCCCAGCAGCTCCCTGAAACCCTTCCTTCCTCCTCAGCTGTGCTGTGAAAACAAAGAGAGCAACATTTGGGGCCCACATTTTCCAGCTGTGGCTGGCCCTGGATCCCTGGCAGTGTCTCAGGCCAGGTTGGAGGGGGCTTGGAGCAGCCTGGGACAGTGGGAGGTGTCCCTGCCCACGGCAGGGGGTGGCACTGGGTAGACTTTAAGGTCCCTCCCAACCCAAGCCATTCTGGGATTGTGTGTGCTGAGTTAAGTGGTGTCCTTTAGGATCCAAGGACAGGGACAGCACCCAGTCCTGCGTGGCAAAGAAGGATTTTGTGGATCAAAGCTTTTTCTGGGCAAGCTCTTGGCTGCAGGGGCTGAGGTGCTGTTGGTGTTTGGGGTCTCTTTGCCCTGGAATGAGGTGACCTGGAATGAGGATGGATGCCCAGCCAGTGGCATCCGTGGTGTGTTGGGACACACCAACACCCACAAGGAGCAAGGGAGAAGTTGATACTTTGGGTAAAAGAATGGAAAAAGTGATCAAAGGAGCAAGATAAGAACTAATGGCAGGGACTGACTTCTGGTGGGATTATTTAATAATAAGGTAATTAATGCTTTATCCCTCACTGGCTCCTTTCCTGTGAGGATCACAAAGCGCTTCACAAACATTAATTAGTCATCCCTGCAGGAAGGTCATGGAGCCACCAAGCGTGAGGGAAATCTTGTCATTGATGGAGGTGGCTGCTCTCCCAGCTGGATGGGAGCTCGGGTGGGATGGCAGGACAGGGAGAGCTCCAATTCCTCACCAATGACTTCAGATGATTTCCCATAACTTCCCCAGAGGGCAAAAATGTCATTGAATTGTCACAGGCAGCTGGGATGGGCAAAAGCTGCTTGGGAGAATGTCCCTCCCACAGGGTGTCCTGCCCATCCCAGTGGGATCACGCTGCCATTGCCCAGTGCTCCAAACATCTGTGGTTGTCCTTGTCCCCAGGTGCTGGCAGTGGTGCCAGCATGGCTGAGCAGGACCCAGCCACAGGCTGCCCCCGTGGGAAGCAGGAGCTGCCAGGTCAGTGTGCGATGGGTGTGGTTTGGGGGTTTTCCCTGGTTTCAGACACTTTATGAGGAAGTTGGATGTGGGACACGGTTGTGAAATGGGGAAGAGGATTTGGGGTGAGGAGGTGCTGTCAGCTGGGCCGGTGTTGGGAACAGGGCTGGGATGTTCCCTGCTTGGCAGGGTCTGCACTGGGGTGCCAAAAATGGAACTGGGAGAGGAATGACCATGACCAGAGCAGCAGAGACTGGGAGCTCATCCTGCACATGGCCTGAGCCCACTGTGAACCAACACTAAGCCCAAGGGGTGACCCTGAGGCTCAGGGGGAGTGTGGGCAGCACTCCTGCACCTCTGGAATGTTCTGCTCTCCTGCTCTCCCTGTCCTCTGCCACTGACCCTGAGACCCAGCCCTGTCCCAGCTGTGCCTGCAGCTCTCAAGGTCCCTGTGCCCCTGGAAAGCCACCCCAGCAGTGACCATCAGTGGTCCTTGTGCCCTGGAGGCTCCCACGGGAGCTGCTGGGTGTCCACTTCCTTTTCCAGCTTTCACCTGGGAGGTGAGGGCCAACGACCGCAGCTACCACAGGCAGTTCAAGAAGAAATTTGCCTTCTGCCTGAGCAAGAGGAAATACTCGGTGAGCCAGGATGGCCCTGGGCTTCCCTTCCCCAGCCTCTCATCCCTAAGCCGGTGGTGGCTGGGGGGACACAGGGGAGATGCTCCAGAGGGGTGGAGAGTCACACACACAATCTCCAGGGAGGAGAGGGGCTGCTCCCTCCCTGCCTGGTGTCCCCAAAGCTGCCAGAGAAGGAGCAGAGCTGTGTGAAGGAAACCTTTTAGTCTGGTGGTCTAATCAAGAGAAAGATTTTTCAAAATGTATTGAGTGAGCAAAACCAGACCTTTTGTTTGTTTGTTTGGTTGGTTGGTTGGTTGGTTTTGGTTTTGTTTTTGTTTTTGCTAAATAACATCAAGGTCAGTTAGCTGGGCTTTGGATCAGAGTCAGAATCACAGAATATTCTGAGTTGGGAGGGACCCACAAAGATCTAAGTGTCCAGCTCTTGTTGAACGGCCCACACGGGGAACAAACCCACAAGCAAATGACTTTGTTCTCAATTTTACGTGGCCCTCAGAGCTGATAAACCCCTATTTCCCCCTTATGGCTTCGATAATTTTCTTAAGGCATCCCTTGTGCCGTGAGAAATCCTAAAACCACCAGAATGCTTTGGCGTTTGCAGAGCAGGTCCCTGATTTGCCACGGCTGGCCCTGGCAGAGGCTGTGACCCCCCTGTCCCCTGCAGGGCAATGCCATCAGGACAGCCAAGTACAACCTGCTCACCTTCCTGCCCCTGAACCTCTACGAGCAGTTCCAGCGCCTGGCCAACCTCTACTTCGTCTTCGTCATCTTCCTCCAGGTGGGCTGGGCACCACGGGAGCACCGAGTGTGTGCCAGGGCTCTGCCCAACGAGGGCTCTCTGGAGCTCAGAGCAGGAAATTTGATCTAAAAGGTTTCCCAGGACGTGGCTTTTCCCTGGTGTTTGGTGGCTTTTGGGAACTCTGAGGTTTAACCTGTGTGAAGTGTGGGTACCTTAAATTAAAGAGTCCCAACATCAGGAGGATGTGGAGCTGCTGGAGCCAGTCCAGAGGAGGCCACGGAGATGCTCCCAGGGCTGGAGCCCCTCTGCTCTGGGGACAGGCTGGGAGAGCTGGGGGTGCTCACCTGGAGAAGAGAGGGCTCCAGGGAGAGCTCAGAGCCCCTTGCAGGGCCTAAAGGGGCGCCAGGAGAGCTGGAGAGGGACTGGGGACAAGGGATGGAGGGACAGGACACAGGGAATGGCTTCCACTGCCAGAGGGCAGGGATGGATGGGATACTGGGCAGGAATTGTTCCCTGTGAGGGTGCTGAGGCCCTGGCACAGGGTGCCCAGAGCAGCTGTGGCTGCCCCTGGAACCCTGGCAGTGCCCAAGGCCAGGGTGGACAGGGCTTGGAGCAGCCTGGGACAGTGGGAGGTGTCCCTGCCCATGGCAGAGGTGGCTGAGCTTTGGGGGGCCCTCCAACCCAAACCATTCTGGGATTCTATAAAATGGGTTTGGTTTCCATGCAGGCAAAGCCCACATTGACCACACCAAACCAGAAATTCATCCCTCCAAATTCAGAGGCCCAGGAGCATTTCACACTTGAAAAAGAGGTGGAAACCCACCCAAAGAAGTGCCTCTAACAGAGATGTTGATTTGATGATTCTGAGACGGCTTCTGGCCACCCCTGGGTGCTGGCTTGGGAGCAAGGGAGTCACTCAGCCCCCTCAAGTGTCCCAAGGTGGGGCAGGAGTTGTGTCAGTGGCGTAAAATTCTCCTTTTCCAGACTTTCCCTGAGATCTCCACGCTGCCCTGGTACACTCTGCTATTCCCCCTGAGCTGCCTCCTCATCATCCGGGGGCTGCGAGACCTCATCGATGACATTGTGAGTGAGGGGGGGTGGCCCTGGGGACACTGGCAGGGAGGGGCCCTTTGCTCTGAGCTGAACTAAGGAGCTCAGGAGTTGCTGCCATCCATCAGTCCTGAGATATCATCTACTCCACCATGTCCACATTTATTTTAATTCTCCCTCGGGAAAAATGTGACTCCCTGGCTGCTTTCCTTGGGGTCCAAATCCACATTTCTGTCATCTTTAACACCTTGACCAAGGGCTGTAGTGCCAGGTTGGTCCCCAGAAACACCTGGGGGGGAGTTCAGCCTCCTTATTGATCAGAACACATCTTCCCATGGCTCAGAATGCAGGTCTGGGGCTGAGGAGGGAGGTGGTGGTGTTAAAGGGGTTGTTTTTGTGGGACAAGGCAGCCTGGCATGGCCCCTTGGCCTCTCTGTCTCTCCTGTGTGCAGGGCCGCCACCGAAGCGACAGGAACATCAACAGCAGGCCCTGTGAAATCCTGGCTGGGAAGAGGTGAGGGGCTTTGGGAAGCTGTGCCTGGGTTTCCCACACCCGTGTGGAACAACGGAGCAGCTGAAGTGCTGAGAATCCTTGGGCATCTCAGAAAGGGTTTGGTGGGACTGTCCTGGGCTCTGCAAGCTCCCATCACCTCCCAAAATGTGCTGTAGGTCCTCCTACAGGACTGACCATATTCCAGTCATGGGCAGCAGGTTTAAAAAAGCCCCAATTTGCTGTGATGTGCTGGGGGAGGCTTTCCTTGGCCACAGAATTCCTCCAGCTCATCATATCCAACCCACGGAGCTGTCCCTGCTCAGCACTGCTCCAGGGAAAGATGAGCTTTCCCCACCTGTGTTGAGGGTGAACGTCCCTGTCACCTGTGGGTACAGGGACATGGATGAGACACACGGGCCCTGTGCCACCCTTGGTGCTCAGCCCTCTGGAGGTGGCACAGGAACCCGGAGACTGAAATCCTCCGGGAATGTGGGACAAACACGGGCTGAAACACCCACAGCCCCCACTCCCACTGCTCTGCAGGGGCAAAAAGTTGTCCCCTGGATGCCCCTGCAGCTTCCTCTGGCAGAAGTGGCGCGACATCTGCGTGGGGGACATCGTCCGGCTGCGCAAGGACAGCGTCGTCCCGGTGAGCTGTGCCTGGGGCTGGCCCTGCCCTGGGGCAGGCCTTGGTGAACACGGCCTCACCCAGGTGCTCTGCCCCCGTTTTTTTGCTCCTCAAGGCTGACCTGCTCCTGCTGTGCAGCTCCGAGCCCAGCAGCCTGTGCTACGTGGAGACCGCCGACATCGATGGGTGAGGACGGGGACAGGGCCAGGAACCCCTCTGGCCATGGGGGGACAGGAGCAGAGGCTGGGGATGCTGGTCTTGGGGTCCCCAAATGCTAGGAGGGTTCAGGGGAAACCACAGGATGTGGGAGATCCTCCGAAACCCAGACCTGCAGACACCCCAGAAATGGGGATTTGAGCCCCAAATTTTTAGAATGGGAGTCCTAAAGCTCTGCTGAGGGCTCCAGAGAGAACCTGGAGACCTCAGACCTGTCGTCTCCAACTCCCAGCTCTCTCCCAGCCTGCCCTCCCACCTCCCTGTGCAGGATGATTTAAAGGCAGGGTCCCTGGGCCAGGGCTCTTCCTGCCCAGTGCTCCACGTGTGGCATGACAGGTCCCTCTCTGGCACCTCAGTGCCACCCCTCCTGTAATCACCTGATAATTAACAGCTGTCTCTGCCCTGTGAGCCCGGCAGGAGCATGAACAGCTCTGTCACCCCACGGGGTTGTTTTATTGTCCCTTCCCTGGCTCTTGCTCACAGGGAAACAAACCTGAAGTTCAGACAGGCCCTCCTGGTCACCCACCAGGAGCTGGGGAGCAAGGAGAGCATGGCTGCCTTTGATGGTGAGTCTGCTGGGTGGGGAAGGATGTGGCCAATCCCACTGGGATGGGATGGGTTCAGCCTCGGGAATTCTCTGATCCCCTGTCCCCATCAACCCAACCAGAGGCTGGCAGCCAAAGGCCTCGTGTGGAGGCAGCTCCCATCACTGCTGTGATGGATCCATCAGGGCTGTGCACCTTCCCCCTGCCCTGGATCTTGATTTTCCCACTGAAACGGAGCTCTTGGTTCCCAAACCTGAGCTGGTGCAGGGTGCAGAACTCCCCTCTCCAAGGCCTTGGCCATGAAATGGGTTGTGTTTGCACCTTCCTCCAGCGAGATTCCTGCACTGACCAACCTCCCTGCCCCTCCATCAGCCTTAATCTAAGCCATCCAAATCCCACCTTAGAGACAGCCTGGCAAACCCCAAATCTCCCGGAGAGGAGGACCCTGAGCACCCCTCCTTGTGGGGCAGAGGTGTGGCGGAGAGGGGAGGGCGGTTCCGTGCGGGCCCTGACGTTCTGTGTGGCAGGGCGAGTGGCGTGCGAGGAGCCCAGCAGCCGCATGCACAGCTTCACGGGCAGCCTGCGCTGGCGGGGCCGCACGCACGCCCTGGGCAGCGACCAGATCCTGCTGCGGGGCTGCCGCCTCCGCAACACCGCCCTCTGCTACGGCCTGGTGCTCTACGCAGGCGAGTGTCCCTGCCCGGCCCGGGGAGGGCACAGATTCCCCGGCATCGCCGCGGTTTTAAGCTGCCCAAGCGCTTCCAAGCAGCGGGCGGTGCCATTCCCAGCGGGCACAAGGCACAGGAGCTGCTGTCCTGGTGGTGGTGGGATCACTGGTGGGGGGTGAGGTGGTACCAAACCTCTCCCCATCCCGGGTTATCTCCCAGCTGCGCCTCGCCCCGGGTCCAACCCACGCAGTGCAGCTCGGGGCTGGGCCGTGGGGAGCTGTGGGGAGAGGAGGGGTTGAGATCTGCTGTGGACATCCTGCTCTGCAGTGTGCAGCCACGGCCCGATGGAGGCACGGGCTCCTCTGGACTCTCCAGGGAGGGGAGGTGTCATTATGGGGGGAAGCAGTGTCACTGACCTGCAGGTGAACCTCCTGGGGGTGTGCATCTTTACTTCGGAAATATTTCTTGCCCAGGGTTTGATTCCAAAATTATGAGGAACTGTGGAAAGATCAAGCGGAAAAAAACCAAGCTGGACCACCTGATGAACCGGCTGGTGATCGTGGTGGGTGTGGTGCAAACATCTCTGCCCTGCTCCTGGGCTGCCTCACAGGGCTCCTCTTGCTTGGGTGGTGCTGATTTTCTTTGTCTTGCAATATTTGCCCCAAAATAACTTGGGTTTAACATGTTCTGAGAATCAGAGAATCCCAGAATGGTTTGGGTTGGAAGGGACCTCAGAGCCCATCCATTTCCACCCCCTTCCATGTCCCAGGGTGTTCCAAGTCCCATCCCCAGCTTTGGACAATTCCAGGGTTGCAGGGGCAGCCACAGCTGCTCTGGGCACCCTGTGCCAGGGCCTCCCCACCCTCACAGCCAACAATTCCTGCCCAATATCCCATCTAACCCTGCCCTCTGGCAGTGGGAAGCCATTCCCTGTGTCCTGTCCCTCCATCCCTTGTCCCCAGTCCCTCTCCAGCTCTCCTGGAGCCCCTTTAGGCCCTGCAAGGGTCTCTGAAGTCTCCCTGGGGCCTCCTGGAGAAGCGTCTGGTGGGCCCTGTGACCCTGGGAACTTGCTCATCTTGGGACCTTCTCATCCTGGCTTCCCACCCCAGATTTTCCTGGTGCTGTTGGTGACGTCCCTGGGCCTCGCCGTCGCCTCAGGGTTCTGGGCCAGGACGTTCCAGGAGCAGCACAGCTACCTGGCTGCCCTCTACAAGCACACGAGCCCTGCCCAGCAGGCCTTCCTCAACTTCTGGGCCTTCACCATCCTCCTGAGCATCATCATTCCCATGTCCATGTACATAACGTAAGGACCATGGAGCCTGGGAGGGATCAGGGCTCAGCACTCACCCCCTGCTCCCACCCCTCACCTGGAACTTGGGTCAAGGCCCCAGAATGGGGCTGGACTGCAGGCCAAGGTGTGACCCAGGTCATCCCCAGGTGCTCCCTTCACTAAGGCCCAGAGCCCTGGAGCGATGGCGAGGCCCAGGGAGAGGGGAAGGGGGGGTGGGGTGTGAGTCCTACAAACACCAAGGATGTGCTTTGGGATCTTCTCAGGGGAAAAGCAGAACAGGGATCCAAGCACTGTGTGGGTGTTGGGAATGGTGGGCAGGCTGAGGATGGCTCTGAGGAAGGTGCAGCTCCCTGGGAGCAGGGTCTGGGATATTCCTGTACTTCCTATGGGCAGCAGCAGGGTGGGGAGGAGAAGGGCACAGCTGCTCTACACAGGCAACAATCAGAGTTTATGTTGGAAAAAGCTGTTTCCAAACTTTTGGGCCCTTCACTGGACCTTCAGATCTGTGAATGTGGACACCAAGGGCCAGAATTCCAGAGGCTTCCCAGTGATGAGCCTTCTGGAAGCCTGGCCACGAGCAATGCAATCCCTCTGGCCTCTCCCAAAGCCAGAGCAGTAGGATCAAGGTGGGGAGCTCTTTGTGTGTCAGGTCCCCAGTGCCCCTGAGGAACACCACCTCCTTCTCCCTGTCTCCTCCTCCTGGACTCCCTAGGCTGGAATTCATCTACCTGGTGAACAGTTGTTTTATTAACTGGGATCTGGGGATGTATTATGGTGCCAAGGACATTCCAGCTGAAGCCAGGAGCACCAGCCTCAACGACCAGCTGGGCCAGGTCGAGTTCATCTTCTCAGACAAGACGGGCACCCTGACTCAGAACATCATGAGCTTCAAGAAATGCTGCGTCAACGGGACCATCTATGGTAACCTGGGGTGGGATAAGTTTGTAGGGGCTCAGGTGTACCTGGAGCTGGTTCTTTCCACTCCTCCTGGGTGCTTGGGACGGCTGGATTGGTGTGGGTTGTGCAGGTGGTGCTGTAGGAATTCTCCTTGTCCTCATCCCCCACATTTTTGGGGCTGCCAGGCCTGAGGTGCCACAGGTGTGGTGTCCCCAGCACACGGAGTCAGGGCACAGGCCTGGCCTCCAGCATGGGAGAGGTTCCACGGCCCAAACTCAGCTGGGATCAGAAAAGTTTTCCCCGATAGAAGAGGGAGCCTGGGCTAGGACCCACATGGTGTGGGTGAGGTGGATCCCACCTGGAATTGTGAGCTGCTGCTGACCCAGGCAGAGGAGAAATAGGAGAGGGGCCAGAGGAGCCCAGGGATTTTTAGTTTCTTTTAAGGGTCTCATAGAGAAAAAGGAGCTGTTGCTTTTCTTCTTTGCATCATTTTCTGGGGAATTTCCAGCTTGGTTTCCAAATCTGGGCACTCTGAGGCTTCCAGGTGACCTATGGAGGAGGCAAGGAAATTATCATTGCCCTTAAGGTGTTTAATTAGAGTGAACATATGTAATTGCTCTTTGCTTTATTGTTTTGTGGGTTTTTTTTATTTTTATTTGTCTCTTTGGGTGTTTTTGTTTTGTTTGGTTGGTTTTTTAACTTTTCTTTTACAGAATAGAATAGAATAAAATAGAATAAAATATTCTTTTACAGAATAGAACACAAATATTATTTTTAATGATCCCTCTTGATTTTCCTCATAAAACCTTGAAAATTGCCAAGTCCTTCCTTTTCTCATTGCTGTACTTACTCCAGCTCTTGGCTCACTTTGGGAGCTGTCATGATGCTTAATTAGTGAAATTTAATGAGCAGGGCAGGCCTGAGCTTTAGCACGAAGCTCTGTTTTCCTGAGATAAGTATCGTGCTTGAGACAAATGGACAGTGATAAAAGCAAAAAGGAGGGCCAAAAAAACCTAGCAAAGCTTTTAAGCAGGAATAAACCAAATTTTCTCTGTCTGGTGGAGCACATTCCACCTCTGTGGAGCAGCATTGCCCTAATCCCAGCAGTCTTTGGCCAAATGTAGAATCTCCCAGGAAATTCAGGTGAAAGTAGATCTGAATTTTTAACATTAAAATCATGGTGAAAATCTGAACAAAAAGCCCAAAACTGAGGCCTGGATATCCCAGTGGAGCCTGACACTGAGCAGATGCTGAACTGGTGCCTTTTTGCCATTTTTTGGCCGGCAGGAGCAGGAGTCCCTCCTGAAAAGCTGCTCCAAGGCCCCTGCCAGCCCTCTATTAACTGGATTATTTTTTATTTTGGCAGGTCCAGGCACAGGCCAGGAGAACAAACAGCCACTGGTGCGTAAGTCCCCCCTCCGCTGTGCCACAGGGCTGTCCCAGGTGACACTGGTGACACTGGTGACACTGGTGACACTGGTGACACTGGTGACACTGGGCACAGGCTCTGCTGAGGGGCTTGTCTGGCTCCCAGCAGGGTCCAGGCTCTCAGAGGGGCCTGGCCAGTCTGTCCCTCCCCAGCTGCCATTCAGGACAGGGGAACCGGGGCTATGAAATAATGCAGTTCTGATTTTTAGGGTTGTTTTTTTGGAATTCCCAGCTGTTTTTCCCTGATCCTTTGGCGTGGGCAGTGCAGAGCTGGGCTCAGCCCCTGGCCTGGGCCCGTGCCAGCAGCGTGCCACCATGTCCCACCCGCGGTGCTCCTGGGGACACAGAGCCCCCTGCTCAGAGCCACCCGGCTCCTGCATCCCCCCTGTGCCTCTTGCAGGGCTCGGGGCTGGCCTGGGAGCACCCCGGGAAGCAGAGGATGGATGTTTGTGATGTGACACTGCTGGAAGCTGCCCAGAGGGACAAGGACCCGGTGCTGAGGGAGTTCCTGAGGCTGCTGGCCCTCTGCCACACCGTCATGGTGGAGGACAGGGGCGGTGGGTTGAGCTGCCCCTCGGGGCTCTGGGGCTGTGGCGAGGTTTGGCAGTGCCAAGCAAAGCTCAGCTGTGGGGAACAGCAGGTTTGAGAGCCTGGGGGTGGCTCTGCCACTGTCCCTGTGCCATGGATTTGTGTTTGGGGTGGTTTAAAGATCATGGGTGGGAATAGAAGCATGAGGGGGGTAATCCTGTCTGGGGCAACAAGCAAAAGGGATCACAGAATCCCAGAATGGTTTGGGTTGGCAGGGACCTCAAAGCTCATCCAATTCCAACCCTGCCATGGCAGGGACCTTTGTGTTAGAGAGAGTCCCACTATCCCAGGGTGCTCCAAGCCCCGTCCAGCCTGGCCTTGGACACTTCCAGGGTTCCAGGGCATCCAGCCACAGCTGCTCTGGGCATCTCACCCTCACAGGGAACAATGCTTTCCCAATATCCCCTCTCACCCTGCCCTGTGGCAGTGGAAGCCATTCCCCTTCCCCTGTCACCCCAGGGCCTTGCCCCAGGTCCCTCTCCAGATGAGACAAGCAGGACTGACTTTCCCCAGCCTGGTAGCTCAGGTTTTAGGGAGTCCCAGCTACCACTGGGCAAGAACAGGGCACTGCAGCTGTCCCAGTGTGGTTTGGCTGGGAGTCTCTGTATAATCCCCCCTCCTCTCCTGCAGACCAGCTGGTTTACCAGGCAGCTTCCCCGGATGAGGAGGCGCTGGTGTTGGCAGCCAGGAGCCTGGGCTACGTCTTCCTGGCCCGGACACAGGACAGCATCACCATCAGGGAGCTGGGCAGGACCAGGACCTATGAGGTGCTGGCCATGCTGGACTTCAACAGTGACCGCAAGAGGATGTCTGTCCTGGGTGAGTGGGGAGGCTGTCCCAGGGCCCCCTCCAGGGTCCCTTCTGTGCCCAGCCCTGCAAGGAATGGCACTGGGATGGCTGCAGGTGGCCACAGCTGGCACTGGGCTCCTAACGGTCATCCCTGTGGATTTGCTCATCTTGGTGAAGGCAGCTGAGAAGGGTTTGAGCAGCCAAGAGGGAAGAAGGAAATGCAGGGCTCAGAGGAGTGGTGGGAGGACCTGACAGTCCCTGAGGCCTGACTCTGCCCCGTGCTGGTGCAGATCTGGGGATTCTCCTGTGCTTCCCATGGCCACAGATGGAAAAGCACCAGCGAGCCAGGTGGTGCCTTCTGAGGGCCAGCATGGGCCAGTGTGGCCACCGTGCAGGGACAGCAATGAATTGGAGCCGTCTCTGAGGGGAGCTGAGGTGTCCTTCCCCTCCCTGGCAGTGCGAGACCCCCAGGGCTCCATCCGACTCTACACCAAGGGTGCTGACACCGTCATCCTGGACAGGCTGTGGAGGAGAGGCCCCAAGGAGACCCTCATGGAGAGGGCACTGGATGTGAGTCCCACACCAGCCCAGGTTGACAGGACTGCTCTCCCTCCTGCTGGCTTTGGGCTGGGTGTCCTGCAGCCAGTGCCCTGCTGCTCTTCCTCCCTCTGCATTAGGGATTTTGGTTCTGCCTTCTGCTCTGGGAGCCTCACCTGCCCATGGGACAGGGGGTAAGAGGGCTTGGAATCCACCTTTGGTGTTCTGCATGGAGCAGCTGCATCCAAGGATGCTGATGGGGATGCTGTAGGATGGGGGAAGGGAGTCAGAGCCCAGAGAGAGATGCCCAGGCCCTGGAGTGTCTCTGGCTCTGCCCATGGCTGGCCTGGGGTGATGCCCTGGTCCCATGAGAGTGATCCTGGGAGGAAGGATCCTGATGTCTCCTCCCTGCAGTGCTTTGCAGAAGAGACGCTGAGGACGCTGTGCGTGGCCAGCAGGGAGGTGAGCGAGGCCGAGTTCCGCGCCTGGAGCCGGAGGCACCGCGAGGCCGCGGTGCTGCTGCAGGACCGTGCCCAGGAGCTGGACAGGCTCTATGAGGAGATGGAGCAGAACCTGCAGGTGGGATGGGGCCGGGGTCAGGAGGAGCTGTCTGTGTCCCAGAGGGCAGGCAGGTGGGGTTTGGCTCTCCAGAATGAGCAGGTGAAGTGTCCAGCCCAAAGGCCTTTCCCTGGGTGGGAGGACAGGTGGAGTTTTCCCCCACGGGTGACTTTGTGACATGCTGGTGGACACTGGGGTGTCAAGCTGTGGCTGTCAGGTTGTGTCTACCCCAGGAAGGGCTCCTTGATTGGATCCAGGGGTGATTCTGACCTCCCTGTCCTGCCCTGCCCCATGCCATGACACACGGTCACCCCCCTCCAGCTGCTCGGGGTCACGGCCATCGAGGACAAGCTGCAAGAAGGAGTCCCTGAGACCATCCAGCTGCTGAGACTGAGCAACATCAAAGTGTGGGTGCTGACAGGAGACAAACAAGGTCAGTGAAGGGAAGCACCCCTGGACCCCCCCAACACATTTCAGCTTCTCTCCTAACCAGGACCAGAGAGGAGAAGGGCTGCTGGGAGTGGGCAGAAACTGGTTCTGCTGCTCCCTTTACTCTCCAATAGCAGCACATCTCACACACTGGGGGAAACTGAGGCAGGGGAAGCAGCTGCTGCCCACTAAGGGCTCTTGGAGCCAAGGGCTGGGGGCTGCCCTGGGCTGGGGGGCAGCACATGGACCATTGACAGCTGGGTGTTGCAGAGACTGCAGTGAACATCGGCTACGCCTGCAGGCTGCTGACAGACGACATGGAGATCCTGGAGGAGAAGGAGGTCAGGTGAGGAATCCTCACCTCCTGGCTCAGGACATTGCTGTCCCTGCTGAGGACACGCGAGGGCAGAGGAACTGGGGCAGGGTGGGCAGAGCTCAGCTCAGCCAGAGGTGCTTCTCCCTCCCTGTGCCAGCCTGGATGTCCATGGTCCTCATCTGATGCTTTTCCAGGCCTCCCCACCTGTTTCCCACCCCATGCTCTTCCTTGGCAGGCTTTGACCAGAGTGGGTTTAAGCTTCTCTCCAGCCTCTAAACCAGGCTTATTTCTGCTATCAGTGAGCCTCCTCTTTGCTCCCACTGTTCCTACCACAGTCCCATCTCCCTGGCTCTGAGATGACCAAGGCCCACTGTAGGTCTCACCAGCATTCCCAGTGTCCCCAGCTCATGTCCAAGCCCCCTTCTTCCCACAGCGAGATTCTCCAGGCTTACTGGGAGAAAAACAACAACAACAACACCCTCAGTGACAGTGGGGATGCCCTGAGCAGTCGCTGCCCCTTCCAGCAGCACCCAGAGTCTCCATGCCACAAGAAAGCCATCATCATCAGTGGGGACTTCCTGGTAAGGTGGCATCTGGATGCTGTTCTCTGCTCCCTGCCTGATGGTTGTTCCTACCCTGGTGGTACCCGAATCCTGGGTGGCACCAGTACATGTAGGTGCTCCTGCTGCCCAAAACGTGGGAAAAGCCCATTTGGGGCTGGGGGAGGAAGGGTGGAGAGGAGAACAACCTTGCACCGAGCATTTGGTGTTGGGGGGCTTTGACTACAGCTGCCCAGCGTTTTCTGGGGTGACACAGGCTGGTGGTGATCACAAGCTCTCGTGGTCGTACTGGGACATACTGGGCTCATGGTCACAGCACCTGCTCTGTGATGAACTTGGAGAAGTCCAGAGTCACTCTTTTGGAGCATTTGAGAGCACTGTTGAGGGGCTGAGGGCTCTGAGGGCTTCGGGTGAGGTGCCAACCCCATGTGCTCTCCCCCAAGGATAGAATCCTCCAGATGGAAGAGGTGCTGAAGGAGAAGAAGGGGTGGCCATGGCGGTGGCTGTGCTGTGATGGGGCCGAGGCCTCGCAGGAGCAGGGAGGTTTGGTGGAGAAGGCCTTTGTGGACCTGGCCACCAGCTGCCAGGCTGTGATCTGCTGCAGGGTGACCCCCAAGCAGAAAGCCCTGATGGTGCAGCTGGTGAAGAAGCACAAGGAGGCCATCACCTTGGCCATTGGGGATGGGGCCAATGATGTCAACATGATCAAAAGTGAGGCTCGGGGGCGGGGGTTGGGTTCTTTTGCTGTTTCCCACTGGTGATGGTGGTGCCCTATTTGTCATCTTCACAACCTCACTCTCCCCTTTGGGGGGAGGAACTGGGAGGGGAAGCCCCAAACCTGTCCCCTACATCACTGTGCTGGGAGGGGAGTGAGAGGCAGAGGACAGGGACCAGCCTGGGACAAGAGCAGGGTGGTGCACATGCTTTTGGCATCTGGAATAAACCTTGATGAACCTTCAAACCCCAGCGTGGGCAGCTGGCAGAGCCAGCCCTGCCCCTCTCAGCAGCCCTGACACGGGGCTGTGCTCTTGGCACACCACGCCTGAAATATCCAGGACATGGGACAGAGGGGACTTGTTCCCTTTGTCTCTCACTCCTGGATTCACATTCCTGGGGACAACCCATGGGGAAATCAAGGCCCCAGCTCCCCCCAAACCTGGCTATATGCATTTGGCACCCACAGCTGCAGACATCGGGGTGGGCATCAGCGGGCTGGAGGGGCTGCAGGCCGTGCAGTGCAGCGACTACGCCCTGGCCCAGTTCTCCTTCCTGCAGCGCCTGCTGCTCGTCCACGGCCGCTGGAATTACCTGCGCATCTGCAAATTCCTCCGTTACTTCTTCTACAAAACCTTCGCTGGCCTCCTGGCCCAGGTGTGGTTCGCTTTCCACAGTGGATTCACGGCCCAGGTGAGGGATGCAGGGGTCACGTCCGTCCCGTGGAGGTTTCAACATCAGAGTTACAACTCCCCCTGCTCAGGATTCCCTACAGAGATGATGCCTGGGACTGCCTGGAGGACATGTGTCCACATCACCACCCTGATCCCCTTTTCTCCTTTGCCATGTCCAGTTTCTTGGGGTTGCCTGGCTGAGACACAATTATCTGCTTTTTACCTGGCTGGATTGGGAACAGCACTCTGGGGAAACTCGGGATCTCCTTGTGAGCTGCAGTTCAGTCCTGGACAGGTGCAGGAATAAACTGGTTTCCTCCAAAATGGGAGCTTTGATCCCAAGGACCATCATCAAGTGGGACTTGACCAGCAACTTGAGGGGCTCCAGCCTTCATCTCTGTCTGCAGCATGACCCTACAGAAAATGTGGGACTGGTGCAGGGGATGGGGCAAATCCATGGGGATTTCCATGTTTGGCTCTGAGTGTCCTGGGGCCTGGGCATCCTTTGTGAGTCTTTCCAAAGCACCTCCGAGCTCACAACTTCTCCCTGTTCCCTTCTAGCCTCTGTATGAGGGCTGGTTCCTTGCACTCTACAACATTTTCTACACTGCCTACCCCGTGCTGTCCCTGGGCCTCTTGGAGCAGGTACGGCTTTGCCCAGCCCTGTGCCACCCTCGGCAGGTGGGCATCAGTCCAGCAGTCACTGCACCCATCTGCCCTGCCCTTTGTGCCAGGACATGGCATTGGCAGCTCGGTGGGCATTTGGGGCTCACCCCCAGTCTTGGGGTGCCTGTCCCCAATCACCCCAGAGCCACAGGGCAGAGGGACCCACTGCAGCTTTCCTGGAGGGTGTGTGGGGTGGGGTGGCCCCATCCTGCTCCCCCAGTCCCTGAATCCCCTCTGTGATGCTCTCCCGGAAGGATGTGAGTGCCAAGAAGAGCCTGGAGTTCCCTGAGCTCTACGTGGTCGGGCAGCAGGACAAGCTCTTCAATTACCGCGTTTTTGGTGTCACCGTCCTGCACGGGGTGGGCACCTCCCTCATCAGCTTCTACATCGCACTCTGGGCCTTTGAGGACCACGTTGGCACCAAGGCTGTGGGCGACTATGAGTCCTTCTCTGTCACAGTGGCCCTGTCAGCATTGCTGTCTGTCCTTGTGGAGGTGAGCACTGATCTGCTCGTCCTCATCCTGCCCCACAGCAGATCTTTAGGGTCCCTGGGCTCTGCCTCTCTCCCCAGTGGTTTTATGGCTGGGGATGGTCTCCCTGGGATGGAGGGGGAATTTGAAAAAGGCAGCTGAATGGAAGAGATCACCACAGCTCTCATGAGCCTCTGTGTGCTCTGCCTGCTCTGCCTTTGCCCCCACAGATTGTCCTGGACACTCAGTACTGGACAGTGTTGTCCTTCCTGATGGTTACAGCCAGCCTGCTCCTCTTCTGCCTCTTCTCCTTCCTGACCCAAAGTGTTGATGCCTTCAGGATAGCCCCTGCCATCTTCCACTTCCCAGGTGAGGTGCCCTGGGGATCCCCATGGTCCTTCCCTTCCCTAGCCTTGGTGCTAGGAGCTGTTTCCCCTGTAGATCATCTCCTCGTTGCCATTCTCGACCTGCTGTCTTGACTCTTAACTCCAGTTTAGGTGGCACCTCTTCTTTAGAGCCCTCAGCACCTTCCTGCGTGGGGACCTGTCCCCCAGCACTTGTTCCCTCTGCCCTCTCCACCTTCCCTGCCCAAACATCCCATCTGTGTTGACAGATGCCAGCTGGAATGCCCTGACTGACCCCTATGTGCTGCTCGTGGTCCTGCTGTCCCTGGTGGTCAACACCCTCCCCTCGCTCACCGTCCATGCCTTCTGTGCCATCCTGGGCAGAGACACCACACAGCAGGTGAGGGCTGGGGGCAACTGGCACGGGCAGGTCCTGCTGCCCACCAGTGTTGGTGTTTTGGATTGGTGATGGCAAGGGGAGATTCCTCAGGAATGTAGTGCTGGGACATGTCACCTCTCCTTGGTGGCCCCACTCATCGTGGTCCTTCATGACACTGGCGCCCAACTCTGATTCCAGGGGCGTCTCCCCGAGTTATTCCATGGCCCAGCAGGGGGGTCTGGGCCAAGAGACCTGATCCAGCTCTTGGACAGGATCTGCCTTTGGCTGCAGTAAGAAATTGTCCTCCAGGACTCCCCAGGAGTACAGGTCCTGGTGCCACCCCAGCCTTGGTGGAGCTCACCCTCATCAGAGTTGTGGTTTACACCTTCAAAAGAGTCCCAGGTGGAAGCAGGGGTTGAAGTTGTGCTCCAGGGCTCTGTGAGCTGTGCAGACCCCTGGGAGAGTCCCCACATTCCTCATCCCATCATGGAAAAGGAGTTCATGGTGGAGCTGGATCCAAACCCTGTCCTGGTGGAGGCTGTCCCTGTGCTTAGGTGTCCCTGTGCTTCCTGTGTGTCCCACCTCGGGGGGAGGGCTCTCCTGGGAGGTGTCCCAGCCCTGATGTCCCCACGTCCTTGCAGAAGATCCATCTGAAGGCCAAGCGGGACCCGGAGCCCTCGGTGGAGCTGCGATCCCACGCCCCTCGCGGCTCCTTCTGCCGCCGCTCCAGCTACGCCTTCTCCCACCAGGAGGGCTACGCCGGCCTTATCACCCGTGGGGACAGTCTGCGTGCCAGGGCCACCCACGGCACTGCCCCGGCTCCCCTGAGCCCCGAGGGGACCCCGGCTGTGGCCTCCCTGCAGTGCCCCTCGCTGTAGCTGCCCTGGCCATCAGCCTCCCACTCCGCTGGCACAGGCCAGGGGCAGCAGGGCGCACACCTGGCTGCTTCTCTCCTTTCGGGGGCCACCTTTAATCTTCTTTGGTGGTTCTGCAGCTCCTGCGGATGCAGAGGGGCTGGCCCAGCCTGGGGGGGCTCTTGCTGTGGGTGCTGAGCCCTGGGCTGTGCCCTGCAGTGGCTCCACGGCCCCCAGGTTGTGTGCACATGGCCTTAGCAGAGAGGGAAAGCTGTGAAAGCCACTGATCGCTGCCAGCAGGCTTGTCCCCCCTCCCTGTGACCCCCTGGCTGACAGCCCAGCCCTCTTCCCTCTGCTGAGGCCTCTGAGCCGTGGCTTCCTCTTGTGTGAGGCTCATCCCACCCCAGGCTGGACCTACAAAAGCTGAGCTGCTGACCCAGACTCATTAATCCACCTCGGAATCAATTAAATGCCCCGATGGAGAGCAGCGGTGGGGCTGGGTGGGGGTGCAGTCCCTCACTCCCCCTCATTCCCACCCACAGGGTGCACAAAGAAACTTGTTTTGTGTTCTCCACCAGGGACTGGTTTCAATCCTGTGGCATTTCTGCCACAGAACAGAATCCCAGAGTGATTTGGGTGGGACCTTAAAGCTCATCTCATTCCACCCTCTGCCACGGGTAAGGTCACCAGCACCAGCCCAGGTAGCTCAGGCTTGAGCAGTGTAACTTTAAAATATCCCCTAATTTCCGGAGGGGCAGCCAGCTATGGTTGATCGATTGACTGATTGATTGATCACCTGCAGGTTTTTCTTCTCCAGCCAGACCAGCCTGGCTCCTGCAGCCCGTCCTTGTCAGTCCCCACCACTCCCACCTTTGCTGTCCCTGCACAAGGGGCAGTGCCCTCTGTGTGCCTTGCCCCATCTCCACACCACTCCCCCAGGTCTGGTGTCCCCTGTCTCATGGCCACAGGCTCTGCAAAGCCCCAGAAAAGCACTTTGGGGGCGGGGGATGTGGATAAGTTCTGCCTGGTGGGCACAGGGGACACATCCCACATAGCCAGGGCCACCAGCAGTGGCTACTGGAGAAGTTGTGAACAACTGACTGGTGACTGGGTCACCCTTCTTATTGGTTTTGGTTCTTAATTAAAAGGGCATTTTAGCCTTTCTCTCCTCTCCTGGAAATCTCTGCTGTGCCACAAAGGGTGAAAGTGGCACATAAAGGTCCCGTTGTCCCTTGGTCTGTGCCAGCAGTGCTCATGCCATGGCAAAAGGCACAGTAGGACAAGAAATTTGAGTAAAAAGAGAGACAATCAAATCATCACAGGGTTTGGCTCTGCCTGCAGCACACGTGATTCGATGGTTTGTTTTACAAGTGCTTTGGCCTCATCTGCACCGGGTTTGTGAGAATTAAAGTGTTTCCCTTGGACTCCAGCCAGAAGGGCCTGGATGGTGCCAAGAAATAAAAAGTCTTTCCTCTGGGAAAGCTCTCACTGCTGCAACTGCCAGGTGAAAAACAGGGGGAGAAACTTTCCCAAGTCCTGGGCATGATCCCCGAATCTCCCAGGCCAGGTCCGTGAGAGGAGCAAGGTGGAACTGACCCCCTCACCACCACAGGACACCACACACGCCAGGGTGAATGACTAGAAAATAATTTATTGAAGAAACAGAAAGCTGCAGAAATACAACACAGTCATGACCAGTAGAGGATGAACAAATAGAGATTAATTTTTTTCTCTTTTAAAACCTGTTGACAGGCTGGAGTTAAGTTTCCTGATAACTTCCCCTGCGTAAGTCATTGCAAAGAACAAGGAACAAACTCCAGAGCACACAGCACAGTTTGGATAAAGTGCCTGACACATAAGACTCTTTTTTATTTTATTTTTTTTCTTTTTTAACGTTTGTAAATAGCTTAAACAAATATAGTTGCAAGACACAGAGAAGTAACAATTGCATTTTGCTGCAGAATAAAACTTATCCCATGAGAGTAACAATGAAGCAGCAGCAAAAAAAAAAATTAAATTAATTTAATTAGAAAGAAAAAGTCATTTAAAAACTCAGAGATGTGGCTCTCGGACTGCTGGGACAAGGACGAGCATCACCTATTGCTATACAGAAAAATGAGCAATGTTTTCTGGAGGAGGCTGGGCTGGCAGAGCCAAGGCTGTGGGTTCTCCCTGGCCAGGCTGGATTCTGTCTGATTCCTTTGTTTCCTTTAAAAATTGAAGGGAAAAAAAAAAAAAAAAAAAAAAAACCCCAAAAAAACCAAACAAAAAACCCAAACCAAAACAAACCCAAATTTTGTTCTTTGCATTCTAATTGCCTCTCTTTAGAAACAGCAAACAAAGATGTGAGAGGAAGCAGTTCCTCGTGGCAGCTCCTGCATGGCCGGGTGTCCTCTGAGACAAGGGAAAGGTGGCAGCTCCATGCTGGGGACATGTGGTGGTGACAGGGACAGCCAGGCAGGGCAGTGACAAACCCAGCGGTGCCCAGCATGGGTTGGGGAGAGAGGTAATGAGGAGCTGATCGTCTTCCCCACCCAGACTGGGCATGTTCAGGAAAAAGGGTGAATGGTGAATTTTTTGGCAAAGCCATTTCTCTCACTCTGTGTCCTACGGGCACAGCTGTTGTTAGAGCAGGGAAAGTTTGGTTCTGCTTGTGTCAGAGTGGGGTAAAAAATGTTTAAAACCAACCCCAGGAGCCTCAGGCTTTGCCTGAGGAATGGGGACGGGGCTGGCCCACTGCTGGCAGTGGGGTTTCAAAGTATAAAAGCCATTATTGGAAAACTTCCACCCAAGGAAGAACTGGGGTGCCTGGGGGCATCTCAGGTAATGAAATGACCCAAATCCCTGAAGACTTCCACAATTCAAGCAGGAGACAGTGGCCAGGATGAACCAGCAGGTTTCACTGGGGGATCCCAGGTCTCCTCCTCTTCCTCCCTGCCCTCTGTCACTCTTGGAGGTGTTTCCAGGTCCCCATTTTTGCTCCTGCTCCCCACAGCACAAAAATGCCCTTTGGGTGCAACCCTGGTCAAGAGAATTGTCTTTAGGACAGAGCTTGGATTGTCATTACCTGCAAGGAAAAAAAAATCTTTGGTATCGTGGCAAGTTGCCCCTCAAGGCATTTTGGTTGGTGTGGGCAGCAGGCACGGCCAGATCTGGTGTGGGCAGGGCTCAGCTGAGCTGGAGAGTCCCGTGGACCAAAGGACAGGGAAGAGATCTCGGCTTCTCCAGGGTCTCCCAAGCCATGATTCCCCAGGATGGAATCCAGCTGGTCTCTGTAAGGTCCAAGGACTTGTGACTGGTGGCTGTATCCAAACCTGGTTGACCTTCTTGCAGTTGGAATCACAGTCTTGGCCTTCGAGCTTCTTATGCTGGAAAAGGTCTTGGAGGAGGAAATGGGCCATGGGGGGAGTGCTGAGCTCCACAGAGGGCAGAACAGTTGGTCAGCAGATGAGTGGTGCTGCTGGAACCAACATCCTCTCCTAAAGGCCAGGTCCGTGGTCAGTGGGTCTTCCACCACCACCTGGTGCTGAGCATCTCGGTGCTGGGGGCAAAGGCTGCAGGGACACGGCATCAGACAGAAGATGCAGACTGAAAAACACCTTCCTTGGCTTTTGGAGGCCACTTTGGTGGGGCCTGAAGGAGCTGAGATCTCTTTCCTCACGGTGAGTTGAGTTTTGGGTCCACCTCGAGTGGTGAAGAGGCTGGAAGGGGCTGGGGAAGCAGCAGTTTCAGGGAAATGCTCGGGGAATGACACCACTGCCTCCTCCAGGTCCCCATCACCCTCCTGGCCTCCAAAGATGTGGCTTCTCAGTGCTCCTCTCCTCCTGCCTTTAAGCTGGGAGAGGAGGAGGAGTAGGGAGAGGAAGGAACAACTCGGGGTGGACTCTGGACATTTACAGAAAGCTCCAGAGCCCTTCCAAAGCCCCTGGGACCAGCTGGTGGGTTGGGATCCTCCAGGGCCTCTTCCACTGCCTGGGCTCTTCTTCTTCTTCAGCCAGGGCAGGTGTCTTTGCACAGCGTGAGAGCCAGACTGGTGGCACAGGAAGGTCTGTCAGGGACAGAGTGCTGAATGTGCCTCTGCCCCAAACCACATTCTTGGGGACAAAGACCCCAGAAATGGGTCACTCCAGCCCATCCCTGGGTCATGCTGGGCCTTGAGGCAGCACCATCTTCTCTTTCTGTGCAGGGCTGTGAGGTCATCCCAAGGATGGGAATTTGGGAGCATCACCTGGAGAGGTCCCAGCCCTGAGGAGGGTTTTGGGATGCCCAGGGCTGTTTCCCTTGTCTCAGAGCACACGAGGAACCCATGGCTTTGCCAGCTCAGGTCGTGGTGGTGGCTGATTGTCTCTCCTCCTCTTGGCTGCACTTGGGATTTGACCCCCAGAGCTGGATAAAGCAAAAAAACCAAACACAAAAAACACAAAAAAATCCCCCCAACCAAACCAAAACCACAAAGCAGAGTGAGGAGCCAGCCTTCAGGGGGAGGCAGAAGAGACGAGTGGGCACAGCAGGGTCCTGTGTCCCAGATTCCCTTACCCTGTTTGCTGGGCACGGGGTCAGGCTGTGTCCCCCCTGCCCGGGGGTCCCCCGAGAAGCCCCTGCCTCCCCCGTGGCTGCCATGTGATTTTCAGGGTGAGGAAAGGAAGAAAAGGGATGAAGGAGGAAACTGAGGGGATAAACGATGACTTTCCCATGGTTGTGAGTTGGAACAGAACCGTGATCCATGCAGAGAAATCTTCATCAACCAAAAACTCATGGACAAAAAAAGCACAGTTTGTGCCCTCCCGCTCCCACCCGACCACCCCTCCCCCAATAATTATTACATTACTTCAAGAAAGAGTATATTTTTTTCATGCATAAATCAAATTCTCATCTTGTCTTTTTTTTTCTTTTTTTTTGTCTTCTTTAAATTACATTTGAACACAGAACACATATAATAAATATTCTTGTACGACATGACTCAGAGAAAAGTAACACATCTGAACGCAAAGGTATCGTCATCATTATTAGTTTTTCTTTTTTTTTCTTTTTTTTTTTAAAAGGACTTGTTTAAATATGAAATCTGTAAACTCCAAGGGTCCTTTTTTTTTAATCTTTCTCTCTCTCTTTCTCTCTCTCTCTTTCTCTCTCTTTTTTTTTAAATCGTGAAACTATCCAGCTTTCATTTCCTTAACATTCAATATGTCTCCCATTGAACGCATCAAAGAAATAAGAACATGCCGTCTTCTGCAAAATTATAATTTAACAGTATAAAGCTTCAAGTCACAAATTCCAAAAACTAGCTAAGTAATTTTTTTTTTTATCACATAAACTATACATTAAATATTTTGAGGTATTTCAGAGAACATTGTCAAAGGCTTGTAAGGTCTGTGCTGGGTGGCAATGAAGGCTTTCTCCTGCATAGAGAACATCTTTGGTATCACAAGCCAGGTGGGGGTTGGGGACAAGGGGGGTGGCGTGGCCAGGAGGGCGGGCAAGCCCTGGCCAAGGCAATAGTGGGGAGGGGGACAGGGGGGACAGGGAGGTGACAGGGTCTGACCGGCCCTCTCAGGCTGCCCAGCAGGATGGGGAACCTGCATGGGGCTGCTCTCACCAGGCGCCTTGGAATCCTGGGATCTCCTGGGTTGGAAGGGACCCCCAAGGATCACCAAGTCCAGCTGCTGGCCTTGCACAGGACAACCCCGAGAATCACACCAGGGCTGGCTCTGGGCAAGTTTGGTCCAACTCAAAGGAGTCACCTTGGCTACAGCCTGAACCAGGCAGGTGGAATTCAACCCAAGTTTTCTCTAAACAGGGCATTCTGGAGATTGCTGGGGAAGAACATCTCTGGCAGCTCCTCCTGCTGCCTTTGGCTGAAGCCAAGGGGCAGAATGGAGCAGACCTGGCTGCACAGATCCTCCCCAGTGAGCCAAAAACGCCCCTTTGGGGACTTGGAAATGGCTCCTGCTGAAAGGATTCATAGCTCCAACCTGTTCCCTAAAGGAAGAGTTTGGAGAAAGCCCAGGGTGAGGCTTTCCACTGCTCCTGTCTTCATCTTTCCAAACAGAAATGCCACAAACTGTGCTACCAAAAGTGAGAATGAAGCCCAAATCTGAGCTGAGTGAAGCAAAAATACCCTGTGAGGAAACTCAGCTTTGTCACCTCGTGAGCTTCTGCAGGGTCCCAGCACTGAGAAGCTGGAGAAGGACATGGAGCAAAGCTTTTCCCTGGGAGCAGTGGCCCTGGACACCAGGACTGTGCTCCTGGGGCAAGAGGGGCTGCACGGGGGGACCCCGGGCACCAAGGTGGAGGACACAGGGATGTCTGAGAGGGGGGACGTGCCGGGGAACCAGCACCTTTCCCTCAGCAAGGGGGATGTTTTCTCTTCAATTTGGACAAGGGTGGGGTTTCTTTCCTTCATCCCAACACCCAGAGACTGTGAGAGCTGTGGGAATCCATCCCTGTGGAGAGCTGAGGGAACACTGAGTCTTTAGGATCAAAGCAGAGGAGCAAGGAAATGGCCACACACCTTTGGTACAAGAAAAAGGCACTCATCTACCACGCTGCCATCCCGGAGTCGCTCGCTCGCCTCCTCCCTCGCTCTCTGGGGACTTGACAGGGCCAGGGCTGGGGCTGGGGGTGGCCGGGGGCTCTTGGCCATGGGGAGCAGGGAAAGTGGCGTTTCCAGCACAGACCAGACAAGGCAACAAAATCTTTGGTATCAGATGTGATTTTCAAATCACAAAAATTGAAAACTCAAGTGAGGTAGCCTTTAGTCTCGGGTTCTCACTAGAAATGTCTTTGCATCCTTGAGGGCCTGTGGCATTTACTCTTTTCTTTCTTTTCTTTTCTTTTTTTTTTTTTTTTAATTTTTTTTCTTTTTTTTCCTTTTTTTCCCTTTTTTTTTTTTTTTTTTTTTTTTCCTGTTGTGTTTTTCACTTCCCAAACCAAGGCCCCCTTCCTGGCTTTTCAGCCCTTGAATACTACTCGATGGGGCTCAGGAATCCACCACCATCGTCACCACGTCACGACAAGACGAAGAAACAACATTAGGGGAAAAAATCAGTGGCAGGGAGTGGGGTCCTGGGGGCGATGAGATTCCCATTAGGTTTTAGGTTCTGGTTGGCAAAATAGGCTGCGGCACCTGCCCCTTCCTGCTGTTCCCCCTCTCCATCCCTCTCTCCCGCCCTCTTTCCAGCAATGCTTTGGTTCAGTTTGGTGTGACCGTGTCCAGTCTGACACCCCCAGCCCCTTCACCGCCCACCTACCCCAGGAGCTCTTTGGTTCAAGACGTCCTCTGACCCTGCCTGGTCACAGCTTCGTGTGCAGGGGTTTTTTCTTTCTCTTTTCATTCTTTTGTCCTTTCTTTCCTCTTTTTTTGGGGTGGGTTGTTGTTTGGTTTTGGTTTTTTTTTTTTTTTTGGTTTTGGTTTTCTTTTTTTGGTGAACACATACCCTTTTCTTATATTTTCTTTTTTTTTCCTTCTTTCAACAAGGTGCCTTCCTGTGACACAACTGATCACTCTCAAAGTAAAGTGAATCGAAGAAACCATAGCACTAGAACACAGATGGTACTTTTTACCCGCATAAATTCAAGAGTGTCCCTTTTTTTTTTTTTTGGTTTTTNTTTTTTTTTGGTTTTTTTTTTTTGGTTGATGGTTGGTTTTGGAGGACTTTTTTCCCCACGTGGTGGGGGAAGAAGGGGACCTTGCCTCCCCCTTCCCCCCCAAGCCTCTCCCAGCCCTTCCCTGTCCCCAGCGGCACCTCCTGCTCCTCCTGAGGACACCCCGGGCTGGCAAGGAGCCCTCAGAGGGCTGGGAGAGGGCTGATTGTAAGGGTTTGGCCTCATGATTGCTTTTTTATATGGCACAAGTCACCATCGAGAGCTCGGAGGAAACGATCCCTTTGAAGCTAAGTACCATTGCTCCAGAAATTTGAGTTTAAGGCAGGTTGTTAATTGGCACAAAAAAAAAAAAAATCTAGTGTCTTTTTGGTAAGTTGCCGGTCTTTGCTGAGCTTGTTTGGTTGTGGTTTCTGTTGTTATTCCTTTTTTTGGGGGGGTTGGTTTTGTTCCCTTTCAATCTCGTCGGGGAGTTTTTCCCCTTCTCACACCCAGGGCTGGATTTTGCCACCAGATCCCTCGGATTTTTCTTTTCCCACCATGAACCGATGTTGGTTCCCAGTAGGGAATTTTTTTTGGTTGTTGTTGTTGTTGGGTTTTTGGTTTTGTAATTTCTTTGGTAACAGAGATGAAGAGGGGGGATGGGAGGGGGCAAGAGTGTGTGTCAAGGGGTGGATGGGGCGAGATGCAAAGCCAACAAATCTGCTTTGTCTGTGTCCATTCCTCAGCCAAAAAGTGAACCTGAAATCCAGAGGTGAAAGGTGGAGCCAGTCACCAGGAAAGATCAGATCCTTCACCCCAAGTCTCTCCTGTCTCCTTTCGAATTGTTATTTTTAAATACCCGATTTCTGTAGCTAAAATGTGCTTCTTTGACCTCCTGGGGTGCCGGGCAGCGCAGAGCAGCTGGGATCCCCTCGGGGTGGGGTGCTCGGGTCCGTGGAGGCAGGAGGGGACTCCTTCACCGTGGAGCTTCTCTGGGAGGGATCTGGGACCAGGCTGCTCTCGTGGGTCCAAGAGCGGGCTGTGAGTGCGTGAGGGGCCTGGGGTGTGGGTGCTCCTGGGAGCGTCTGGGGGGGATCAGAGGAAGAACCCATAGAGGAAATGGGGGGTACAGGAATGTCCTCAGCCAGGTTTCCCAAACCCTCAGGGGGCAGAAGTGCCATGTGGCAATGGCACAGAGGGTCTGCCTGCCTTGGGGAACCCACTGCACCTCAGCAGGGGAAAACCTCCAGCAACCAGACCTGGCACGAGCCCAGGAGCCCTCCAGGCACACTGGGAGCACTTTCCCAGCTCAGCCCCCTTTGAACCGTATCAGGTTTGGCCCCGGTCCAGAGGGGTTATGCCAGAGCCCAGCCTGTGACACCACTTCTTGTGTCACCCCCACCTCCCCCCTTCCCCTGTGGGAGCCACAAGGATGGCTGTGACAGAGATCAAGGCTGGTTGAGAGGCCAGGACAGGCCCCTCTCCCCAGAAACCTGCGTGGGCAGCTGAAGACAAGGCTCTGTGATCCCCAAGGACAAGGGATGCTTCCTTCCAAACAGAGCCTCACTCCTCCCTCCCTCCATCCCACGCCACCTCTTGCTCCACATGGGTTTCCTCTGAGCCCTCCCGGGGCTGGAGCCGACCTGTTCACAAACCCTGTCCCTGCTCCACGAGCTGGCAGGAGGTGGCGGCAGGAGGTGGCAGCAGGAGGTGGCAGCAGGAGGTGGCCCGAGGCCCGGTCTAAGGGTGACACCCGGCTGAGGGTTTGGGAGGCTGATGGACCCACTCCAAAAGCACCCACCCTGGTCAGGCCATGCATGAGAGTCTGGGGTCGGGTTTGTCATGAGGGGGACATCCAGGAAGGGGCAGGGAGGGCTGGGGGGACATCATGCTTTGGAGAAAGTGCTTGTAGACGACGAGGGGACGCCGGGGTTGGCGCCTGGCTCCTCCTGCCAGCGGTTCATGCACCGTCGGCGGGCGTTCATGAAGAAGTTGCTGACAGTGGTGAGCTCCAGGCCCAGCTGCTGGGAGATGGTGATCTGCATTTCTTTGGAGGGACGCTTGTTCTCCTTGAAGATGGCGATCAGGGTGCGGCGCTGCAGGTCCGTGAAGACCAGGCGCTGCTTCTTGGGCTGCAGGCTCCGGTCCTTCTGCTGCTCCTGCTCCTTGCGTTTGCAAGCTGGACACGTTCAAAAGAGAGAACAGGGCCGTTAGCTGGGGCTGCCCACCCTGGCCCACCTGCAGGTTGCCCGGCTGCCTCCCAAAATACAGGCCCTTCCCTCCGGGAAACTCGCTGGCTCACGTCCCACCACTCCCTCCTCTTCCTCCCTGTGCCTCCTGAGCTTCTGCTGAGATGGGACAATGGCCTCCTGTGACACCAGTGTGACAAAAGCCTGGGAGAAGCCAAGGAAAAGTCTCAGCATCTCCAGCTACCCCTGGGAGTAGAGACTGAGGAAAGCCCTGGACTGCTGTGCTCCCCAAGACTGGCTATTGGGATCCATCCCTAAATTTTGGAGGTTATCCACCGGCCTCCCTCAGCATGGTCCCACTCGCCTCCTCATCACCCATGTGGATCTTCCTGGAGGACTCAGGGAATCAGTGTCTCTTGGCCACCACATCCAGCTGCCAGCTTGGAAATGCAGGGAAGAGCCAGGGACAGGGACGTTATGGAAAGGTCACTCTGCAGCCTCCACATCCCACAGCATCAGCTTGGAAGGACTGATCACAGATCCCCCTCCTCTGGGAAGGGGTTTTCCTGCCGGAGTCACTGGCGGCTCCAGGAGGTTATGTCTCCCCTGTGTGCCTTTGCCACCAGATCCTCTGGCACATTTGTCAGCATGGAATTAAAAGCCTTCCCTTCAGGTTTGGCTTGAGCCAAAGGTCAGCACAGAGGGGCTGTCATGTGGGGAAGCCAGGAAAGCCCCCCTGACCACACCAGGCTGCACGAGGGCAGAGGGGGAAGTGAGTAAAATAAATAAATATATTAATTTTAATTGTGGGGATGTCAAGCACACAGCTGGTGGAAGAGGTGGGACAAGAGGACCTTTGTTAAGATATTTTCCTAGAAAACTATAGAATGGTCAAGGTGCCTGATCCAAAGCTGTTGAAGTTTGGCCTGGATGCTCAGGGACTTGGCTGCTCGGGACTCAACCAGATACAGAACTGCAGGAACCTGAGATGCCATGGGCAAGGCAGGGCATGGATCTGACCCTGGGATCTGATGGCTGGGAACAAAGCATTTCCTCCTGGGAAGCTCAGAAGAGAGGAAGCAAACCATGGGCTAAAGAGTTCCCAAAGAAAGTCCCACTCTTGCCCGGGGCAGCAGCAGTTTTCAGCCTTTGGGGTTTCTGGGATTTCAGGTCTTCTGAAGGATTTTGCAGGGAGGGCACAGGTCCCTTGAGACATTTTGCAAGATTTCAACTTGCTGTTCTCAGGCACCTGCAAGAGCCTCTTTAGCCTGGAGGGGTCAAAGAAAGTTCCAAGCTCCCAGCACAGAGCCTGGAGAGGTGGGAGGCCAAGGCCAAAATGCTGCAGGGATGGGGCAGCACGGGACAGGGATTCCCCTTGAGCTAAACCCTTCCTGCTCTCCAAACACACCTCCACAGCCAAAGGGGAGGCAGTGCCCAGCCCAGGGGTAGTGGGAGGGTGTCTGAAGTCATTTCTTCCTCACTAGAAAACTACTCCTGTAGTTCCTCAGCTGCCTCCACTGCAAGCCCTCTTCACATCACCTCGAACTAAAAGAGAAGGATCATCTCCACCCCTTCCACCCGGAGCTGGGGAAATCTGGAGCTCAGCAAAGCAGACCATTTATCCAGCAGGTTTAGCTCTGTGTCCCAGCTGCTGGGCTCGCTCCTGGCCCTGTCCCCATGTGCTGCTGGGAGCCATTAGTTCTGCTCCCACTGGGGCAGGGGACAGGAGGCACCGAGCTGGACACAGCCAACCACTCTCAGTCCAGATCAGCCACCCTTGATAAAGCCAGTGGAGAACCTTCCCCTCCCCTTCTCCCCCCCAGGCAGGTTTGGCTGCACACCACCATCCTCAGGGACAAAGGGACACTCTGAGTGATGCCCGGGGACCCTGTCCCAGGGGTACCTTACTCAAACCAGCCAGCAGAGAATGTGGAAACCTACCCTATGACCATCAGATGCTTGCAAAAAGAACAAACAAAAAAAGTCTTTATAGAAAATTTGACTTTTTTTCCCCCAGACATGAACTTAAAAAAGACCCCTCCAAACTTCCCCCCAAAGCCAAACAACAAACAGAAAAATTCCCCCCACACTTGTGTCCCTCGCCCACCCTCCCCACACCCTCCCGGCACCCCCAGCATGCTCAGCTCCTCCTGTGCTCACGGTGGGCTCCTCACACTCCATCCACACGGTTTTGCCCTGCAGGATGGGACTTGGAATGTCTCCCATGTCCCCAGGGGACCTGTGGGTGTGACTCAGCTGTCACCCTTGTCAATCCAGCCTGTCTTCTTGCTCTCCTGCCTGCTGGCACCCATTCCCACCACAGTGCAGAGATTCAGCATTTCAGCCTCCCAACCTCACATTCCAACCCTCCATCATATTTTTAGGAGCGATTATTACAACCCAGTCTCCCATTAATAAGTCTGAGCTCCAAGGCAAACATAAACCATCAGGGCCTTGCTGGGCTCCTGCAGTGAAAGCGGTGCCATTGCTCAGGCACAGGTGACATCCTGCTCCTCACCCCTGAGCCCCCTGCTATTTGGGGTTATTTTTGGCCTGCGCTGCTGCCGGCGGCCGCATCCCACATTTCCTGTGCTCGTTTGTTTATTTATTAATTTCCCTTTCTGCTGACGCAGCCCAACAGCCCTGTCCCCCAGCTCAATCTAATTACAGCTCCACACAGCAGCGATCGATGGGGACGCTGCTCAGATCTATTTACAGCAGCCATCAACCCCTCAACGGAGGATCTTTTTCTCATTCCCCATCCCCTGGGTGCTGCTTTCCCAGGCAGGCTGGCAGTGGCTGTCCCCATGTCCCCACAGGCAGCCAGGGACGAGGGGCAGCCAGGGGCACAGCTCTAACTTCCCCCCATACCAGCCGTGGGTGAAGTTATTTCCTTTGTGCTTCAAAATCCCCTTTTTTTCTCAAGTCCTAAGATCCAAACAACCCCACCTTTGCATAATGTTGTTTTTCCATCATGTCCTTCCTGGCTCTCTGGGCTTGCCTGTGGTCTGTGAGAATGGGGACATTTCCACCCCTGCCTCTGCATCGTGTTCCTGAAGGACAGGATTTATTCCTGGGCTTGTCCTGCTCCTCTTGGGGCACAGAGGATCCCTGCAGTACCAGGACCGACCGTGGGAGACACGGATTGAGGTCTCCCACTGCTGGGGAATGCTCTGTTGGCCAATAAGGGGTTGGGCTCACCCACACTGGGGGTTTTCTCCTCCCTCAACCTCTCCCCAGCTCATTTCATGCCCTCCAAAGCCAACCATGGAGCCCAGAAGTGACAGTGGGATGGGGTGACGGCACAAGATCCTGCCACACTCCAGGCACGAAATCCAAACAATCCCATTCCTAAGGCAGCTCTGATCTGCCTGTGGAAAAAACACAGGGAGCAAAGACAAGAAAGGAACCCCGGGCAGGGAAAGCAGGAGGAAAGAGCTCCAAAAGCAGAGGCATCCCACCCTCCTCCCTGGAGGACTCTGCCGAGGGTTTCTGCCTCCCGGGAGCCTCATGTCAGAGGCAGCGCATTGTCCTTGACTTAACCTTGACAGCTCCAAGCGAAATATCTCCCAAATCATTTCAGAGGGGACATAATAGAGACAATCAAACGGCTGCTGCTCAAGAGCTGCGATTATGCCTCGCAGTGTGAACCCCACGAAGCATTTAACTAATACCTGATGGCATTGCAGGCTTCCACAGCTTGCCAGTCCCTGCTTTCTCTATTGTACCCGCAAACCTCTGTTTTTCGGCCCCAGCGTGCTCTCCCTCTCCATTCACTTGCAATACAACCTGTAATTTTCTGCCCACTTTGCTTAAGTGCTGGTGATTTGTTGAAATCACAAAAGACAGCCAGGGGCTTTCAGAGCCAGCACGGCTGGCTGTAAGCAAGGTTAGGGGGGAAAAAACCCCCTACAAACCCCACCAGTTTTTCTCTTTTTCTCCTTGTCAAATCATCTCCCAGGGGTGGAAGGGGACCAGGGAGCATTTATGGGCTCAGAGGGAGGGGGAGGAAGGGATGGAGACGGGGAACCTGGATGTGGTTGGCCAGGTGGGGACAGGTTTCCCTGGGATGAAGGTGGGATGGGCTGATTCCACTGGTGGGCACTGGGTGGGAAATGGCCCTGAGCAAAGCTGGCTTCTCTCTGTGCCTTCAAGTAGGGCCCAGTCCCTGGACTGCCTCAGTTTCCCCCTCTCCTTGAAGGGGCAGAGGGATATGAAAGGAGGTTGTAGCCAGGTGTGGGTTGGTCTCTTCTCCCAAGTAACAAATGACAGAAGGAAATGACCTCAAGTTGCACCAGGGGAGGTTTAGATTGGATATGAGGGAAGAATTCCTCATGGCAAAGGCTGTCCAGCCCTGGCACAGGGTGTCCAGGGAAATGGTGGAGTCAGCATCCCTGGAAGTGTTCAGAAAATGTGACAATGTGGCACTTGGGGACGTGTTTTAGTGGGGAACATGGGAGTGGTGCTGTGCTGATGGTTGGACTTGACCTAAGAGGTCTTTTCCAGCCTCAACGATTCCACAGCTCTGTGAGGTCACTCCCTTTCCCAGAGAAGGGGCCTGGGTATTACTGGCTCAGCCCCCACCCTGCTGTTCTGGAAGGTTTGGGGAGCTTCAGCTCTGAGCAAACAGGGATGAGCTCAGTGCCTCACACAGGGTCTGAATGAACCTCATGGCATCTGCTCCCCCATAGCTGGAGCAGAGATCAGGGAGCTTTATCTCCAAACCAGAAATCCTTTGGTCCACAGTGGGGCTGGGTGGGTGCTGGGGCAACTCTGAGAGCTTGCTTTGACTTCTTTTTGCACCAAAGAGAAATGTGATTATTGAAAGAGCACAAAGAGCTTTGTCACAAATAGGGGTCTCCAGCAGAAATTCAGATCTTCTCTAACTGGGAGAACACAATGCTGACAGGACAGGCAGAAGTGCAGAACAAAGGAAAAGTGCTCAAAAAAAAAACCCCTCAACTTCCTTTCTGCCTTTTTTTCCCCCCTGAAACCCCATTTGGTTCCAAACACAGGCGAACAGACAGGCAAAGGGGATGTGGTGTCAACCATGGAATGACCAGAGCAGAGCCTGCCCTGCAGAGCCCATTCCTGGGATTCCCCACATTTCAGCAGCACATGATTAAAAGGACACCTGGGCTCCAAAACTTGTGGGGAATTTTGGGTGCCGTGTTCCCACGGCATCTGAGCCACTCTGTAGTGAAAAAAAAAAGATCAGAGGCCACTCAGAGTCTGAGAGATGTGGTCAGGAGCTGCAATGTCCCTGCAGAGCCTGCCAGCCCTGCTGGGTAGGGGTGACAGGGCCCAGCCTGAGCTGCCAGCCCCACGCGTGTCCCCGTGCCACGTGTCCCAGCCTCGCTGGGGCCAGGCTTCCCCGCTGGTGTCCCTGGCAGCCTGGGGAGGACGAGGAGAGCCCCTGGCCATTGGTATGCAGCCAGCGCTGCAGGGGGAGCCGCTTCCCCGAGCCCAGCAAATTAAATCGTCCTCTGAACGCTGCAAATGAGGAGATGAGATGAGATGAGATGAGATGAGACGAGCTGAGACAAAGCGCTGCTGCCTGCACTTCCCTTCCCTTCCCTTCCCTTCCCTTCCCTTCCCTTCCCTTCCCTGGGGTGGGAACCGAGGGTTTCGGTGGCTCATCCCAGGGAGCAGCTCTGATCCAGCCAGACAGGGCTGAGAGGCTCTGCCAGGCACCCACACCGACCACCCCACACATTCCTCACAGCCAGGGGCTCCCAGGGGTTGGCATCTGCAGGGAAGGGACTGGAAAGGGAACCACAAGCCCTCTGGCCTCTTCTCGGGTGACAAGGGTCCTTCCCGAGATGAGGGTCCCATCTCTTCCTGATTTGGGGTCATCAGAGCTGTCCCAACATGCAGAAGAGCTCCCAGGACACTTCATTTCCTCTCCTGCACTTCTCAAGCCTGGCCTGTTCTTCCATGGGTGGCATTTTCAGCGTTCCCAGCACTGCAGCAGACAAGTCTGTCTGGTTTGACGGCAGCTGAAGGGATACAAAGGAGCTGTGGCTGCTGCAGCCCTGCTTGGCTCCAGCCCTCTACATTTGCCCTGGTTTTATTCTCCTTTCCAGGTGAGCTGTTCTGGCCCTGGTGGCAGCCACCAAACCCCTCTCAGGGACTCCGAAACGGTTTCACATGACTTAAAAAGGTGAGTTTGTTAAAAGCATTTCCTTTCTGCAGAGGTTTCATTTTTCACTTGCTTTTCCAGACACCTTTGTGAATGCAGACCTGGTGCCCCACTCTGCTCCCCTCATCACCCAGGGGAACCTGGGGAACCAGCTGAGCTCACGGCTCTGCTGGGAACTCGCTTCCCCCATTTGTCCGATTTTCTCCCTTTCCAGGCCTGTTGTTGGACCGGGATCGGCTGCTTTTATTGTTCTGGAGGAGACCACGGCCATTGGGAGCTGCTGCCTGGGACTGGGGAGCTGCTGGAGTGAGGCAGGGCTGGACAGGAGCCCTGGGAGTGCTCGCGGCTGCTCGGTTCTCCTCACTCCTCTCCCGAGTCAGCACCACTTAGCGTGACGAGAGCAAATTGGTGCTAATGAAGTGCCGGAGTCAGGCAGCAGCGGCAGCGCCCGGAGGGCGGAGGGGATGAGGTGGGGGTGCTGCTGGAAAACCTCCATCCCCTGAAATAAGTTTTCCTTGGAATCAGCGGGACTTGCTCATGCTCAGTGTTGGTGCAAGAGCCCCAGTCTGGGGGAAAAGGGGAAGTTTGGGGTTTGATTTGTGTCACAACTGCAGGGGGGCTGGTGTTGAGTCAGACACCAGGGACAGGTTCTTCCCCCCGAGGGTGCTGGGGCACTGCCCAGGCTCCCCAGGGAATGGTCCCGGCCCTGAGGCTGCCAGAGCTCCAGGAGCGTTTGGACACCGCTCTCAGGGGTGCACAGGGTGGGATTGTTGGGGTGTCTGGGCAGGGCCAGAGCTTGGACTGATGATCCTTGGGGGCCCTTTTCAGCTCAGGACATTCCAGGATTCTGCCATTCTGTGAGAACAAGGTAATGCTGGACAAGGAGGCTGTGGTGGGGATGCAGAGAGGCATCCCTGTGACACTCATGGCTGAGGGTCCTGTGCATTCCACTCTGTCCTCGCCCCTTCACCCAGGAGAGGAGCAGCAAGGATCTTCTTTTGGCATCAGAGATTCCCTCCAGTCTGTTCCTGCCTCCAGCTGTTCCTGCACCTGGAACTCTGAGCCAGGACAATGAACAAGTTCAGTGTCAGTGACATGTTTTTCATCAGAGCCCTGAGCTGGTCTCAGCAGAAGCAGTGTCCAGAGAGGCCCCAGAGCCATGATCAGCCACAGAAGGGTGGGATTGTTGGGGGAAAAGCAACGAGGGGAAAAAACCCCAAGAGTTTCATGCATTTCCTGGTTCAATCTGGTCCCGGGTGCATTTATCGGGTGTGAGATGGGAAGGCCCCTTGGGGCTTGGCCGAGTCAGTTCTCAGTGGGCTGCTGGATTTCTTCCTCTGTGGTACAGGGAAAACCAGGACAGTCTGTAATCCTTAGGGTGGGGTGTCCCAGGCTTGTGCCCCCAGGACCCTCTGGAGGTGGGCAGGATGATCAGCCCAGGACCATCAGCTGCTCTGGGCTGTCCCTGAGCTCCAGCAGTGCATGGCAGGAGGGAGATCCAGGCTGCGGCCCTTCCAAGGTGTGAGGCCCCACTCCAGGACGCCCCCAGGCTCTCCAGGCAGTTCCCAGCCCTCTGTCAGCTCTTGTCACAGCCTGGCTCCGATGTGACCCCAAATCCCAGGTGTTCCCACCCGACACAGAGCCAGCACGGGTGGCAGGTGCCCACCTTGGCCTCCACACAGAGCTGGGTTTGGGCAGGCCCAGCCCTGAGCACAGACTGGGAGACAAACTCACAGAGAGCAGCCCTGGGGAGAAGGACTTGGGGGTGTTGGGGGTGAGAGGCTGAACCTGCCCCAGCCATGGGCACTGACCCCAGAACCCCCCCCTGTGCTGGGCTGAGCCCCCAGCGTGGGCAGCAGGGGAGGGGGGGATTCTGTCCCTCTGCCCCACTCAGGTGAGACCCCACCTGCAGAGCTGCCCCAGCCCTGGGGAACAACATCAGGAGGATGTGGAGCGGCTGGAGCCAGTCCAGAGGAGGCCACAGAGATGCTCCCAGGGCAGCAGCCCCTCTGCTCTGGGGACAGGCTGGGAGAGCTGGGGGTGCTCACCTGGAGAAGAGAAGGCTCCAG
>VZTR01033181.1:584014-603559 GCA_013400775.1 Chaetops frenatus | reverse complement strand
GGGGGCGGGGCGGGCTGGGTTGGCGGGAGCCGTCACTGAGGGGCGGGGGGGCTCGGCCCGGCCCCGCTGCCTGGCGCGGTCCCGGTGCCGGCAGCGGCGGAGAGGAGGTGCCGCCGTGACGAGGTTTCCCTGCCCTCATGAGCCTGTGAGCCGCGCTCCGCCCCGCCTGGCTCCGCGATGGGCTCTTCCCAGGGACAGACAAAGTTTCCCGCCCGGCTCGGGGCCGTACCGGGAAGCGCCGCTGTGTGACCGCCCTCCCCCGCCTCGCCCCCGCGCAGGGACAACATGGTGCTGAGCGCCGACCAGGTGAGCCTCATCGGGCAGGTGTTCGAGTCCTACGTGCTGGAGCACCACAGGGACGAAATCCTGGGCATCCTGAGGGAGGCGGACGACCAGGCGCACTACCCCGTCGTCGTCGACGCCTTGACGCTCTTTGAGACCAACATGGAGATCGGGGAGTACTTCAACGCCTTCCCCAGCGAGGTGCTCCCGATTTTCGACAGCGCGCTGCGCCGGGCCGCCCTGGCAGCGCTGCAGGGCAGCGCGGAGCCGGCACAGCTCAGCCTCAAGCAGAACCTCCACGCCAGGGTCTCGGGTGAGTGGCGGGGCGGGGGCTGCAGCGAGCTGCACCTCCCAGCCAGGACTGCCAGCATTTCCTGACTCCAGGGAAACCGCCAAAATTTCCTCGTTCTGTGGCAAACTTTTGGGGCGCCAGGGGATGAGCAAGTTTAGTTGTTGCCGTTTCAGTGTTTGAAGCAGTAGGGAGTCCTTAGTGTTTATTAAACAACAAAGAACACGTGCAGACACCTGGATGTGTGTAGAACAACTCCCAGGGGAAAAGCTGTGGCCATCCCCACTGGCGTGCGTGCAGTGGTCGGCATCTCTCGCTGGGTCAGGGCTTACACCAAAGCCTTTCCAGGGCAACGACTCCTCAAAGCAGCAGCTGGTCTGACATTAGTTCACTTTTAGACAGAAGGTCTAGAGAGAAGAAAAAGAAACAAGGAAAGAAAAGTCCAGGAAAAATGAGTTTTAGGGATACATAGTTGCTAAGTTTTACTGCAGGTTGACTTTCCTACTGTGCCAGTTGGCTCCCCGTCCTTACTGGCTCCAGCCATCTTCCAGAAGAGGCAAAGTCTAAATTTTGAGTTGTCTTGTAACAATTTCATCCAAAACTGTTGAATTTTATGCTTAACTGTTATAAAATTGCTTGTCATAAAATTGGAATGAACTGTTGGGAGGCGTGATCATTGATGGAGGATTCAGTAATTTTTTCACTGCAAGGTGATACATCATTGTTCCTTATTATTAGGCAACTTTTAGTAGATTTGAGGTTTGGTAAATGTGGAGTGCAGGTTCTGGGGTTGAAATGTCTTTTTTGCTTCTTGTGGGAAACTGGGTCAGCAGTGGCACCCTCCTTTCTGGTCATTTCTGATCATAACAATTTGGAGCAAGTCTGCAAAGCTAAGAGCTGGCAGCCTGTGTTTCCCTCCCCTGCCCTGTTGTGGAGTGGCTTATGATCATTCAGATTTTTGGCAGCTTAAATTTGGATAAATCATAGTTGTTAAATAGGCCTGTGTTTCATCCCAGTGAGTTTCCTTAAAAACGTTGTAATGACCAGGCATCCATCAGAATATATTTAGCCTGTGGTATTCAGGTGCTGAGGAGCTTGTACACAGCTGCCGAGTATGTGAGGTAAAAGGACGGCCTCTGTCTTGTACTGAAATTTGACCTCGTGCACCTCCCTGTACCTATGAAAGCAGGAATGGGATAAAACTTTCCTCCTAGTGTTCTGAGATGCATTTACATCATTCAGGGCTTCAGCATGAAAAAAGACTCCAAGCATGATTATTTGAAAACCTCACAGGAAGTTTTAGAAGGAATACAGCAAGGGGAGATGATCTCTCCAGGAGTAGTGGTGGCTTTAAGACATTCCTTTTCCTCTTATCAGCCTCTTGCTGGAGCTGATCATTCCTCCCACAGTGATGTTTTGTCTGAATATTCCTTTATCAACCTCTTGCAAAATTAGCCCCTTTGAGCAAATAGTTTTAATAACTGATAAAAGCAAGCCTGACTGATCACTGGTAGAAGAATTCAGTTAGCACACTCACAGATAATTCCATCCCTAAACTGGAGAGAAATTGGTGAAGAACAGAGGGAGTTCTCCTTGAGAGCTCCATCTGTCCATGGAGTGTGGTTCATGTTCTGTACCACCAAGCCACTGCAGAAGAAACAGAAGAAATAACCTACATTTTCTATAGCCTTTTTTCCACCCAAATTTTCCCATGATACTGCTACCTTTTAAGTGGATGCTGGGTTCTGATTACCTTCAGAATTGTCATCTTGGAATACCAGCTCCCATTCCCATGTCAGATAAGGAGGGAATGAGAAGGTGGTGCACTATTCTTGGTGGGAACAGCAGGCAACTACCAGGAGTGTGGGTGATGGTATCTGTGTGCCAGGCTTGAATTAAGTGAGGAAAAGTGATTTTGCATACACCAGGTGTAAGAAACAATCTCAACATCTTCCACCAATATGGACAGGACATCTAGGAGTTCAAAAGAGGATTGAAGGAGTGTGGATATGCAGTAGTTAATAATGGATGATTACCCTGAATTCAGTGAAGAAAGTGAAAGATAAAGTTCTTTATCTGAATTTGAGTAGTGTAGGAATTTGGTTGTATAACTTATACTTTTTGCTACAGATCCATGAAATGATTTTTCCTTACTTACCATTAGCCTGACCACCACTGTGTCTGTTACTGAAGGCCAAGCTGCTTCTGATATTTTCTAATAGCTCTTTTGTGACTAATACAATAACGTTGATTCAGAGAGGCACATACTGAATTAAAGAGTTTGTCAAGCAGTCTAGTATGATCAGAATGAAGGCTCTTTTTCTCTCATTTAGACTCTTGTCTCTTCAAAATTCACAGAGATGATCATCATAAATCCTGACAATGGTGCTGCAGCTCTCTCTAGTGTAAGATGTGATGCATTTTGCAAAGCTTTTTCAGGGGCAGCAATACTGAACTAAGAAAAAAAAGCCAAAACAGGTGGAGAAATAACGGATTTTTTTTCCCCTGAACTGACTAGAAATGCAAATCTGTGGTAGAATGAAAATTTCAACAGGCTTGGTAGAACATTTAAATAGCTTTATTAGAGTAAAACAGAAAAAATTGTTTGCAGTTTTACACAATAGTTCCTTTTCCTGATTATTGAATTCTGTTTTTTCTACTTTTTTCCTCTTACCCTTTAAAATTAGTTTAATAGTTAAAAATATTTTCTTTAAAGAAAAGCAGAAGATCAAGTGTTGCTTAAAAGCATCAAACCAGAATGCATTCCTGAAATAAGGTATTTTGATTTGAAAACACTGNTTTTTCCTTTTTTAGCAGCCAAAGCTACTGAGAAGGTTTGACCTAAACACACAAATAGTTTTGGTCCCCTTAGAAACATAATTTCGTAGCAGATTTGTAGTTTCCTAGCTCAGTTTTGGAAGTAAAGCTAAGAAATTAATTTAAGTTTATAATTATTAGAATCTTGTAGTTCATTACTAATTTCTGAATAGGCAATATTTTGCTCAGGTAAGCATTTCAGAGACCATTTATTTTTATAAAGACTTTGTAGGCTGTTGAGAGAGAATAATCTTCCTGAGGATTTCAGCCACTCTGGTGCCAAGTGATGGGTGAAGCCTGGCGCAGAATCAGCACACGGCTGAGCTGGCTGCTGGGGTGGAATTAAAGGAGAGCAAGTGGAAAGTGTCCTGTCAGTATGCATTTGAATGTACAAGTGAATTTGCTTTGGCTGTGTTCATAACCCCTCTACATTCTTTTTATGCTATCTTCCTTGTGCTCAAGGTTTACTGGTATGCAATGTGGATTTAAGGTCAAATGCTCTCTGACTATGAATTTGCTTAGACTTGAGAATTCACACAAGATTAGGAGCTACACCTGTTTAACTGCGGGAATAACATTGAACCACAATTAAGTAGCATAACTAAACATTTGTAATTCAGATAAACCAGCTGTAGAATAAATGGCATCTGCAAAAAGAACATCTAAATTATTACAGGTGTGAGAACATCAGGATCTGTTTCCACGAATGGAAACTGTTCATGACTATTCACCCCTTGGCAAGAGTGGGAGAGTAAAATGGCAACATTTTCAGCTAGTGCTCAGTGTCCAATGATTTTCACCATCTGAGGACAATGAATCAGATTTAAGGTACAACAGATGAATAGTTGAATCATGTTTATGAAACAGTAATAACAATGGCTACTGTTCATATGCCTGGCGTGTTTTCTAGTCTTTCTGTTTAATGGCATGGTAAGTCCTTGTTTTATAAGCATAGCCTTATGGTGCACATATTTTTGTCTAACAGGTTTGCCTGTCTGCCCAGAGCTAACTCGAGAGCACATTCCTAAATCCAGGGATGTGGGACACTTTTTGTCAGTGACTGGGACTGTCATACGTACCAGTTCAGTGAAGGTTTTGGAGTTTGAACGGAGTTACATCTGCAACAAGTGCAAGCACGTGTTTGTTGTCAAGGCTGACTTCGAGCAGTACTACGCGTTCTGTCGTCCAGCAGCCTGTCTCAGTGAGGAAGGCTGCAACTCAACCAAGTTCACGTGTCTCTCTGGAACAACCTCTTCTCCTACCTGCTGCAGGGATTATCAAGAAATCAAAATTCAGGAACAGGTAAGGAAAAAAAACCCACATAGACAAAAAGCGAAAGGTATTAAAGTATAGGTATCTACTGTTGTTTAAAACAAATGCCCAAGAAGACTGAAAGAAGCCAGGAAACCCATTGGTCAGAGATTTCCAGTCAAAGAGTTAAAAATTAAGTCAACATGTAGACCAGACTTCTGTTATTGAGTAATTATATTCGATATTGTACAAAACACCAGCAGTCAGTGAATAGATGGAATTCCCATAGATGAAATTCCATTCCATGTTGAATCCCTAAAACATCAAGTGTGTATTTTTTCTCTAAGCACTTCCTCTACATGATGCTGATGTTCAACACTGCTTGTGAACACTGCTTCTGAGGACTAAAGCAAGCCCAACGTTGTCCAGGGCCAGCTGCAGCTGTGCAGTGTGGCCAATACGTGGTGTCTGCAAATGTCTCGTCCCTTCAGCCAGTACTGAATTCAACAATAATTGCATATGTGATCCTTACAGAACTTGCATACAGAATTTGCATTTGTTTTCTGATGGCAGTTCTGTGTGGAAGTACAGACAAGGTGGAGGAGAAATGTATGAAGTCAGAAATTAAGGTCTTAAAAGTTCAGAATACCAAAAAAAGTAAGGGAATAAAACTTTCTAGGAAATAAGCCCTGTATTGCATGCACTTATAATGGTTGTTTCTGACATATAGGAAGCCTCTATAACTTATTTTTTGTTCTACTGCATGACACACAGATGTCTCTGGTAGGAAGGATTTTGAGCAGCATGGGCTTATTAAAAACAATAAAGTTAAACTGGGAGTGAATTTCCCTTGTGTTTCCTACTGAGCTCTGCAAATAACTGTGCTTGTGCCACCAGAACTGACAGTGATGTGAACTGCCTGCGGCCATTTAGATAATATACAAGGGTGAATTAACCCTCCTAGGCACCACAGAGTGAATACATTTAGAATTCTATTGTGTATGACCTGTGCTGCAGAATGAAAAGGTACTTCTGACTTGTGCAGTGGATATTCTCAAAACTATTGCAAGCTCTAAGTGTAAATGGAAAGATTGCTGGTTGGAAATGGACTGTGACAAGATTGCACAGACTTTGCACTGGAGAAAATAAAAGGAATTACAGGAGCTACTGGCACATTTGTCAATATATATTTGGGCTTTCTTGGTTTTGATTTAATCCTTGACACCTAGGTGTAAACTTAATCTCCAGCTGTCAAGTCATGGTTAAATATCAGAGAAATACAGAGAATGTTCTCTCAGTATATACTTCAGTGAAGGGTTATCTAACCTATGCACATGCTTCAATACCCAAAGTCAACTTTACATATCAAAGACGTATCTAGTAATAACTGAAATTATAATAATAAAAAAAAAAGATCAGCTCTTTCAAATGACCTCTTTTAGTGAGCTTTCTTCAGCAAGATGTTAAAATCACACAACATCTCCCAGCACCAAGCACCTTCTGCTAATTTAATACCCAATCTCTTTTCCATTAATATCAGAATTTAACTTTCATTGTTAAGGTCAGGGCACCATTGGCATCCTCACTGTAAGTTTTGTGATAAAAAGCAAGAACTGACCTCAGTTCCAGGAAAGGACTGTAGGCCCTTAAGCCAGAGCAGCTGTAATTTACAGGCTTTTGAAAGGTGCTGTTCTTAAGAGGTGCTTTTCTTTCCTGTCACCTAGGTTCAGAGGCTGTCTGTTGGAAGCATCCCTCGTTGCATGGTTGTTGTTCTGGAAGATGACTTGGTGGACAGTTGCAAGTCTGGTGAGGATATAGTATAAATTACATATGTTTGTACCCAGAAGCATTTTTAGTTTTCCATTTGAGATGAATCTCTGTCAAGTGGCTGTCAGTGCTGGGGGCTTCTGGAATGAGGTGTGTTCATCTGTCACGTTGCTGTTTCAGGCTGAACATTAGCATGGCAGCTGATGATCATTCTAGAAAATGTCATGCATCCCCCGGTTACATCCTGACTGTTTGACAGATCACTTTCAATAAGTAATGTGTTGTGACATACAGAAAGTACATTAAATCTGGTTAGTGTAGAACACCAGACCTCCCCAGGAGATTGGGTCACACAGTGTGAAACGCCCCTCCACAGGTTTGGAGAGCCAGGAAACCTGACCTCCTATCTAAGGAGTACTGCAGGTGGAAAAAGCTACTTGGCATTCAAAGAAGCTAATTGGCAGGAGGATGAATGAAGAGTGGACTGAAAATTCTCAGGCACATTTCCACAAGAAATTAATTGTGGTTGTACTTTCTAAGAACACTTTACTCAGAATGTTAACAAGTGATTCTGGGGCTCATCACAAAAGTTACCAGAAACCAAATAAGTTTTGACTATTTTTTTTTTTTGTATAATCAATCTAATTGAAAGAGCTTCTACGGTTTACCAGGAATTCCTCTCCTAAAAGAGGAAACAGGCAGAGGTGTATCTTTAAGAATTCACCTCCCTTAAACAAAGGTGGAAAGACATAACTTTCTACCACAGACTTAAGCAATCTACTTTATCTTTGTTTTAGACTTTGGGTAACTGCAGGAGGTTTTGCTTTTTGTTGTTAGATTTTTTAACCTTATTAATTGTAACACAGGATCTAAATCACATTATTGTGCATAACAGCTAGCTGAAGTGTCTGCATGTCTCAAGTCAGATGTTAATTTACTGATTTTTGTTGTTACCTCTAGGAGATGACATCACAGTGTATGGAGTGGTAATGCAGAGGTGGAAACCTTTCCACGAGGGTGCACGCTGTGACTTGGAGCTTGTTTTAAAAGCCAACTATATTAAAGTGAACAATGAGCAGCTAGCAGGGGTTGTAATTGATGAAGAAGTTCGCAAGGAATTTAAAGACTTCTGGGAAAGGCATAGAAATGATCCCTTAGCAGGTTAGTGGTTGAAAGCTTTTAAGTAGGGCACTTGATTGGATAGAGATGAAATGAAATCAGGAGTGAAAATACAGTGAATGAACATATTTTCCCTCCATTATCCTCTCCCACCACCCATTCATCAAGAATATATTTTTTCCACTACAAGAATATGAAATTCTTACTTTAATATTACTGGGGTGGGGGCGAAAGGAAGTACCAAAGCTACTGCACTGATCCTCATTCTCTGAGCTTTCTATTCAAGTCTTTTTTGGAACATTTATTAACAAGAAATGAGAAAGAATATAAGTATCAGAAGGGGAAAAAAAGAGAAGCGTTTTATAATCAAGAAAGAAGAAGCATACTTCTTAGAAGAAATAGTGTGGACCAGATAGGCCCTTAGTCGGCACAGCTGTTGCCTCTGGGGCAGGAGAGCTGACACACTGTCTCTGCATCCCAAATCAAGCTCTGAATCTTTACCATAGGGATTAGCACATCCTATCTTTAGCATAACTCTTGGATGTCTAGGCCTTTGAGTTAGGTGCAGGGGAGCCTCCCAATTCACAGTGGTTTCCAGAACAGTCAGTGTTCTGTATGCTGGGTCCTAAACTTACTGTGGTCCACAGTCAACCACCTTGGAACTACCAGGAGTTCTGTCTGGAACTCTATCCCTCTCCATAATCTGAGTGTCTTCTCTTCAACTCTGCAAGAAGCTCAATGGACTCTTTAGGGTCTCCATCACTGAACTTTTTTAGGCTGACACTCTGTCTTGTAAAACCCTAGAAAAAGCTTAGTCTTTCTTCTTTAAAGTCAAACAGGAGGAAAAGAAGGTGGGAACCTCCCTCAAATGAGCCTGCTCACAATATGAAAGTGTAGATCTTGTCAATGTCAAAGATTCTTCAGAACTGCATTTTCTGGAAAGCAATTTAATTGCTAGCTTCCTGCTGTTTGGAATGATAACATTTCTTCCTTCTGCTGTTTGGAACAAGAATATTTCTTATCACTGTTGTTAGAACTGTTCAGAAAGTAACTCAGGATCTTCTTTGAAGGTCCCTTTTAATCTTTCATTCTCAGGACAATTTTTGGAAGCCTGCAGGGAGCAATGTGATTTTATGTAATATTACCCATTCTGAATAAATCAATATGAAGTGGCTACAAGAAAGTTGAGGTGGAAATTAGAAGGATCTCGACTGCCCAAGATGTCTGGTTTAGGCTGTTTGTCTGAATTTGATTTGAAATTGAGGGCAGAGATCAAATCTAACTAAGGAGTCGGAGGCCATTTCACAACAGAATGTATGTGTACCTGTACTGTTTTTCAAGAGATAATGGTAACTATTACTGCATTTTATGTCAGTCACTTAATGATGCTAGCTCCTCACTGTGGAGTTAAATCTTGACCTGTGCGATGGCTGAACAACCTTCTTAAAATTTCACTTTTGGATGTGTTAATTCCTTCAGAAGACCTCCAAATGAAACACATTTACCTTAAGCCATCCATTAGGTGCCTATATTTTGCCATTACCATGTACTTGCCATCTAAATAAAAACCATGAAATTAAGCTTTCCAAATGGGTCATTCTTTTTTATTCCCTAGCAATGGAATTAACACAAGGCATATAACCTGAAACCCCTTATGTGCTGGTAGTGTCAGAATCTCAAAGGACAGAATTAGTTCTGTTACATATCTTCCACACCATCAGCATTTTCAGAGCAGATTGAAATACTCTGCTGCTGGAAAGAGACTATAGTAGGGAGGAGGAGAGGGACCTGTGACACAGAAGGATCAAAGGAGAAGGAGATAGAAGTTACCAATGAGAACACTGAGCACATTATGTGTGCACAGGTTTAAGGCAAAATAAGTGTTAGAAGTTTTCTTAAATGTACAACACACCAGTTTTCAAGGGGGTATTTAGAAGTCTGGAAACTTCTAGGTTTTATAGCTTCTACACTTGTAAATGTGGAACAAAAGAATTTGCATGATGGCATTTCATTAGTGCCTTTTATCTTGCTATCCACACCATACATTCCTTAAATTGCAATAGGGTTGGCACTGCTGCTTGTGATTGTGACTTACCTAATTCTCTATAATGAAGGAAGTTTGAATCAAACAACTGCTCTAGGTCCCATTAAAAATAATAATTTAAAATCTCCTTCCTACCCTACTCTACTTGCCCAAATTATTTGTCAGCATACATGGGAGTCCATGGGAAACCAAGTTTTAACTCTGCTGAGTGCCATTTCTGCTCCTGTTTCAGGAAGGAATGAAATTTTGGCTAGCTTATGTCCTCAAGTTTTTGGATTGTATCTGGTGAAGCTGGCTGTAGCTATGGTGCTTGCTGGTGGTGTACAGAGGACTGATGCTGCTGGAACTCGAACCAGAGGTTTGTATTGTTTCTAACAGTATCACATCCTTTGTAACAGTCGTTCCCATCCCTGTCCTCATCCACATCCCCCACACCCTGACAGAATCAAACCAGTAAGAACTTGGAAACATAATCATCCCATTTTCTTGAGTGAGAACAAGTTTTAATCAGTTCTGACTATTTTTCCAAAATCTCAGACAAGTTAAAGTGGACGTCTAGACTTCCTCTTTTTATTTTAATTTTTCCTAAATAAAACTCAATAGAAGCAAACTTTCAGGTTTCCATTATCAGGTAGAATATTAAAGGCAGCTGTTTTATCTAAAACATAAATTCACTTTTTATTGTATAAGTGACATTTTGAAATTATTTCTAGTAGAATATTCCCAGCAGTATTTGGCATCAAAGGATGGAATATTAATGTTTCCTTAACGTGGATCACTATAGTACATTAAAAGGAAAAATTAGAGGATTAATTTTACTTCCTAATGCCAGACTTTTCCATCTGTGATTGTCAGCACATCTCACTTAGTCTTGTAATTCCAAGTTACCTGCCTGCTGATTCTCCTTCTGTTGTTATTAGATGGCAAATATGCCATGTGCCAGGTGGTACACAGGTCATAATCTATGTAGGTCATAATAACTTTAAAAAGTATGTCTTTGTATACAAATACAGGATTTCCTTAATGCTCCAACAGCTAAAGTAATAGACTTTATTTTTGAATTGAAATTGTATTTTGTATAAAACAGTGAAAAATTTAGAGCACTTTACAGAGATTGTAGCAGCCAAATTATGTACTTGTATATTTTCATTGATTTGAAATTACGAAGTTGTGTAACTGATGGCAAAGAATTAATTAACCAAAACAACCTGCTGATTTTATTAGTCCATTTTGCAATAATTTAAGTAACTGAATAGTGGAATGATAATTAATACCTGGTATCCTTCTGTTTCATGTTCAAGAATGAGCTGAGTTTGAGAAACGAGCATTCTAAAATGTAAGAACTCATATTACAGGAGGTGTGTCAAATACCTGCCTAATACTTCACAAATACTTCATTGTAAATATTTGTGTCTAGATGACTTCATTAAACAATGTATTTATCATATCAAATAAATAGTGCAGAATTACATATTTTAATGTATGTATAGTGCTAAATTTTAGGTGACTATGAAAAGCATTATTTAATCTGAGCATTTTGTGTTGATGTTTGTCTGTATATGACCTGTCTACTCCTACGTCACTGTTTTCCCCCAAGGTGAATCACATCTTCTGTTGGTTGGAGACCCAGGTACAGGGAAATCTCAATTCCTCAAGTATGCTGTAAAGATTATGCCACGCTCTGTGCTTACAGCAGGAATTGGATCTACAAGTGCAGGTATGTGCTTCTTCACCTGAAAAAGGTTCTCTCTTCACTCAAGTATGTTTGTATAAAAGCCTTCTACATATATGAACATATGTGCTCAGGTTGTATGAGCACAGTTGAAGCAGAGAACTGCTGTGGAGGCATATGAGGCCTGATGTGACTCCCTGCAGTCCTGCCCCTTTGTCTGTATCCATGAAGGACTGTGATGGGCTTCTAGCAGGGAACCTTACAAGCCTCACCAGAGGCACCTCTCAATGCTTTGCTAGCAGAGAGTGATCTGGACCTGTATTTTTAGCATTTTCCAGCTATGACAAATATGACATCTTTCCAGAGCTCACACTGTGTGATGGGCTAGCATCATTTGGTTTCTCCTGAACAGATAATCTCTCTTCTGTTCTTTTATGTGTTCTGTCTGGGTGCCAGCTTGATTTCTGTTTGCTTTCTGGAAATTCACCCCTGTGTTGAGGAATTATTTCTTACTTATGAAGATAGTTTTAAGAAGGTTTCAGAGAGCAAGTGGGGTTTTTTTCTTCTTTTTTCTTTCTTTTCTCTTTCTTCCTTCTATTAAATTTAGGTATGTCCCAGCTGGCTCTGAATGCCAGGCATCTTTGCAAACTCTTCTGGGGACGATGTACAGGGTCAGATTACCTCTGCCAATGACTTCATTTGAGCAAATGAATATACTATTTTATACATTCAAAATCACAAAATAACTAGGGTCAAATCCCACTGTCTCAGCTAGCATGCGTATCTTGAATATTTTTCAGAGAGTGCTGCTTACCATTTTATGTCTGGGAAATAGCACTATTTGTACATGGGAGAGCCAGAGGATAAATCTTTCCCAGTTCCATAGCTATGTATATACTTAGTTTTCCATAGCTGTGGAAGTGGAACATGATGTTGACATATACACTCCTGTGTGCAGGGAACTTGTTATGAAACACATATGCCTCTGACTTTCCATTCAAACTGTTAATAAACAGGCCTGGAGAGAAGCCAAAGAGAAAATTTTGGCTTAGCATAACCTTTTCTCCACTTTTTGTTCTATGTTAACAATTGACAACAGTCTGGATATAATTTCAGATTTGCTAAGGGGACTCACAGCGACTTCGAGTGAAATTTTGCCATGTATTTCAATATGACTTTGCCCATTTTTGTAAGTAGTGATTTCCTATGTCAGTTGCTCTCGGACTCTGATGTTGCTGTTGCCTTCTTCACCACATGTCCCTCCCCTGCATCACCTTCCATATGATCTGATTTCCAGCTCAGCTAGGTTCAAAGACATTTCCCTAAAAACAAATTTGCAGTTTATAAGCTTACTGTGGTATATGTACACTAATGATATGTGGTGATGAAGTTTCCTCTCATGAAAGGCTTGTCTTGGGCCTTTAGATCATCTGTACTTCACTTAAATTTTCCTTATTTTTAAAACAACTTCTCTCTCCCTTTCTCCAAAACCTGACAGCAGGTGCACCAAATTTCTAATTCAGAATTCTTCAAGACCCTTATCATGAGGAACTTGAGTGCCTAGCAAGGAATCTTATTAACCCTAGTTTAATTTCAGGGAATCTTTCCATGGATAGTGCTGGACTAAAGTATTAATTTTTAAACCAGGAGTTTGGATGTTGTTCAAATTATTATTTTCTTCGCCTTTCCTGTGCAAGGAATGTCTTACTTACAAATCTGCTTGTAGCTAGCTGTGCCTAACACTGGTTTTTGTCAACTTGCTCTCTGTGCAGAAGCTTCAAATTAGTTTGGAGAACTATTAAACTGTTTTACTTTCCTTGTCATAATTGAACACTTTGAATTACTAGTTTCTGCCTTCCCATAAGAGGACAGTCCTAATGCACATTTCAGTGTATGAATATTAAATCTCTACGTTTCACTTTCAGCTAGTTCTTTACTGTACATAAAAAGCAGTCTGCATTGCATTTAATTACTGGCTCTGGGATTACAGTCCACATAGGCCAAAAGACACACCTGAGGCTGGGTAAACCCTGAATAACTCTTAAAAGCTGGATACCTCTTTTAGAGAAAACTGCCAGTATTTAACCAGCCTTTAGTGAGATTCTGTGTGCATTGACATATCTTGTGCCCTTTACCCATCTAGTATGGTTTTAGGACATAAGCTATTTAAAAAGGATTGAATTAGAATTCTGCATCCCAAACTGTGTCATAACAGTTTTACTTGGCTTTCTGTACAAGCACTTATTTGTACCAGCACAGCGTATTACATCATTAACATTCTTGTGCCAAAATTCTTTCTTTCCTGGTCTACCTTAGGTATCACTTGCTCTGAGATCCACTGTGATACTTTGTGCCCCTGCAGTGTCATATGCCTGCTGCAGCCCATTAACCCATACAGACGTGACTGGAATTGGCTTGCAGAATTTCCGAGAACAGTGACCTGCAGCTTAATTTGGTGTTGGGCCTCTGCTCTTTCAATCAGGTTCCTGCCTTCTCCTGCACTTTCTAAACAAAGTCTGTGCTGTTTTACCTGATTCAGAAAGTACAACCCAAGAGAAAACCCTGCTTTCTTGCTGAGGGTTTGGAAGACCTTCATCTTTCTGTCTCACCCACAGGTTTAAGTTGCCTGCTTGCTGCAAACAGCCCTCACAAATGACCGATAATTGGTTGTCTGTTTTGAAAAAAACAGAACTTTACCTCCACTCAGTGAATAAGTTTCTGAGTTTCCTTGTTTTATCCAGTTGCCTTTCTTGCAAACACTTAGCAGAAATTTTCTGTTGCAAATTCTCTACAAGTTTAGGACTTACACAAGGAACTGGGGTTTGTTCCTCCCACATCTCTTTAATGACAGTTGGCAGGCAGACCAGCCCACATTCAACAACTCAATGGCAAAAATTTATTTGACCACTGTAGGATTTTGTGATCTGTAAATGTAAGATGGGGAACCATCTGTCCCACTGTTGCGTTCTGTCTACACTGTTTTTTTAAAGGCCTGGTTCATTCTCCCTGACTTGTCTCTCATCTGAGAACCACAGGGAGTCATTCAGCTACCTTTTATTTTTAGAAATTGATACACAGTTTTCCATAAAGATAGAGACTTAGGGAGGCTTAACAAGATTTCTCCGGAGGTTCTCACCTTACTACTGCCTTCAATAAACTGTTTTGCAGTCCCTAGAGCCACAGTGCCACTCATGCATATTTGGATGAGATAATCACTAGTAAGAAAGTATTTCATTTACCTCTGGAGCTTGAGATTTGCAGTGATCAAGTGGTGTGCAACAGGAACCAACACATGCCAGCTGCTGGCAGGTCTGGAGCTCATGGACATCCAGGCCAGAGTCATTCTGCTGCTTGCTGGTGCCTATTAGACTGTTCACATTTCTGAAAGTTTTGTTTGGTGTTGCGTGCCTCCGCAGATGGATTGCTTTAAGAATTTTGTGAACTGTATTTAGAACAGCTTGCCTAAAAATCTGGGACACTATCAGCTGTTTCTCCAGCTCTCCAGTTCTCTTTAACATGCCTTTCTGAGCTGTGTGATGTGCACCCTTCTGGCCTCTCCTCTTAGAGCCTCTGCAGAGCCTTCAAAGTACTGCCTTTTTGCTGGTGTTTTACCATGTCTAACATTGTCCATATCATGCCAACAGCACTTTGCTACTGATTTTCTTTCTTTTCATTGAAGGGAACTGACTCAAGGGGAAACCACCTCTTTTCTTCTTTCATAGTAAGCCTTCCCCTGCTAGGCAGGCTTCAGGTGCTAACAGCTGCCTCTCTTCTGATCCATTAGAAACCAATGCAGTCACTGACATGAGCCATCCAGCTGTGGTTATAAATAGAGTACATGGTGTCAGTATCCTAAGGTATGCAAGGCTCTGAAACTGGAGCTATATTTCCCTCTGTGTAAATCTCCAGACTGTCCCTGTGCCTTCCCGAGTTGATATACGCCACAGTAGTGTGCCAGGAAACCATTTTCCACCATGGATTCATACTGTGTCCTTGGTAAATGTTATTAATACAGATGCAGCTTTTAGGCCACTTTTCTCTGATCATCACTTCTACCATGGGATTGTTTTCCTGAATACTTATAATTGTACATGAACTTGAATTATTTTCTATCAGTATGTAACCTGAAAATATTTTCTTGAGAGCATGGCTTCACTGGCTGTTCCTTCAGCAGCTGGGCCTCAAGTTGAAAAGATGCTAGCTCTATTAAACTTCTTGAAGGAATAAAATTTGAAGCTGTGATCAAACACCACCAGACATGCCCCATCTGTAACAATGTCCCATCTCTTCTTAAGTTCCCTTAATTTCTTCTCAACAGTGCTGTTTCAAAATGGCTTTGTCCTGAGAGAGCTTACCTTGACTACCTGCATGCCAAAGATTATTTAGCCAAGTACATACCTCTCTTCAAAAATTTTGGCTTTTTCAAACATCTTCATATCTGAAGACCCATAGTTAGATTGGATGGGAAGTACTGCAGGAACAATATCTTGTCATGTTGGTTGAAGGTTTCAGGTCTTGAACACTTCTAACACATCCAGGCCAGCCTTCATCAGACTTGTCCATCCAGTTGTTGAAATGGCAGGCACTTCAAGAAGTTGATTTTTGGATGGATAACAGACGTCTTCAGCATTTCCTTTACCATACTCTTTCTTTCCAGTTTGTGTAAGTGTAGGTCTGTCCCACCCGCCTAGTGAGATAGGACAAACTGGAGGATACCCTTACTTTGAAAGGTTGGCCTCCTTATCTCATGGTCCAAGGGAGTTCTGGAGGGAGACCAACGAACTCCTTAGAAGTTTCTGCCAGTTCAGTTTAGCCAGTTCTTAACACTGCTGGTAGCATGTAGCTGTTGTCTCTTTCATCTGGTGTAGCACACACACCTCCTTCCTCTGGCTTCCTCTTGTCTGCAGTCCCACCTCTCAGGGCCATGGACAGTGAGTACCCAGCCATGCCTCCAAAACTGCATTACCTAAAGCTGGAAATGTTTAAGTGTATCCTCCCTCCATGTCCTCCTGACACGACCCTCTCAGTTCCACACAGAAGCCTGGGTTTGCTGTTAAGAAAGCCTTCCTAGTGCCTCCAGCTGGCTCTTCCTTATACCGTCTTTGCCCAGACCAAAAATCAAGGAAAAAGCCCTCCATCCCTCTTCTCCAGACCTGCTCTGATATCACACACTCCAAGACCAGCTTTTAAGAAGCAGAACTATAACTGCTAAACAGAAACAGAAATGGGAGGGCCTAGGAAGAAGAATTCCACATACACTGCCAGCCCTTACAGGTAGTTGACAGTTTTGCTGCATCTTCCTGGCTGGCACTTAGCAGAGCTCCCCAGCCAGCAACCACAGCAACAATTAACCCATCATCTCCTGACCAAACTTCTGTGGCTCTCAAAATAAATGAGATCATCTGTACTCTTGCAGACCACTGTGCTATGCATAAGCAGTAGGGTAGTTATGTATGTGAAGGATCTGCAGCTGTCCAGACAGAAGCCAGCAGATTTAGTTAGCTTTGCCCTTTTTCTGTCTCTGGTAAATGAGGATTTGCTAGGAGTATATGTGCATTGCATTTGGGGTTCTTCCTTTTTCCTTCCTACCAGCATTTTCAGATGTCAGTGGACAATCAGTCTAGCTGCAAGAAGGTAGCCACCTTTCAGTCTGAGCTGACTTCCAGAAAACCTGCAGCAGAGGCACTACGAAGAAATAACGGACTGTCAGGTCACCAGATTTGTGACTTCATCACTTCCATCTCAAGAATACAGAAGAGTGTCTGGCAAGCTATAAATTAGTTACTGTAGTTATTGTAGCGAAGTTCGAGCTGCTTCATTGTTCAAGATTGGTAGTAAGGGTTGGCTTTTTATGTGGAGCTTTGCAAAGCCACTGGAAAGATTAAATTTTACTAGTCTCCATTTGGATGGAGGTGGAACTATTTTGCCTCCTTCAAATTCAAGTGTAATAGTAACTCAGATTGAAGGTGATGCCTAAATACATCAGTGACTGTAAGCAGAGGGACTTTTTTTCAAGCTGAACATAAAACCCACACACATTTTTCATCCATGATGTTACCTTGTCTGATCCACTTACTTCTTTGTACACAAATAACCTCTGATAAGCATTATGACAATCTTCTAATGGTCTGTCTGAGATAAAAACACAGGGAGATACATCACCAGTTCTGTCAGCAGAATCTGCAGCATTCCTTAGCATCTTGGTGGCCTCTGCAAGTAAAGGTTTATGGGAAGGTAAATACATCTTCAGTCTTGAAACTTCAATGCTGTGATGTCAGCTGTGTCGTCAGCTGTGTCATGTGCACAGACCTGGTGTTCTAAAACGTTCAGAGATCAGGGACAAGTCTTTACACACATTCTATCTTTTAGTACCACTAAGCTTGTGCTGTGATATTGGCTGAAGTCTCTGGGGAACTGGAAGCTGGTTTCTCAACTTCTATGTCTCCCGAATGCGATTTTGTCAGGAAATGCAATACTCAGAAGGCAAGGTGTATGGATTGCTAAGATCTGGACAAAGCTGCAAAGACTTGAGGCACCCAGCCTCTCAAAAAGCATAGAAATGCCATTTATCTTGCAGAGATTATGAGCTAGGGTTATTCGTCTCCAATTTTCATCAAGCACAGCATTCTCTTTCCTGCTAGTGGTGGGTCAGCTCTATCCAGGCCATGTTAGTGTATCAGGTAAGGTGGTGCCAAACTACTGCAGCATCCTGCCAGAGTCAAGCCTGACATTTATTGCACCCAAGTTCTCATGCACAGCTGACTTTTTAGACTGACAACAGAGCTTCACTTTTCCATTCCTCTAAATTAATTGGTTTGCTGGGTGACATCATTTTGCTGACGGAATTTTGCGGTTCGTTTTGCAACAGCAGTAATAATGGTTTGGTTCCATCACTTTGTGGCATATGCTTCTGAAAAGCCTTCAGGCTACCAGTGGATGGATACTGGTTACAGCTTGTACTTGGATCACATTTTCATTTGAATATTCAATGGAGGCAAGGGTTTGAGATACTGCTACAGTAGCCTTAATTCAAGGCAGACTTCACAAGCCTGTCAATCCTTCAGCAGATAGAACTAAGTTATTTACATGCTTACATTTATGAGATAACTTAAATAGACTTATAAACAGAACATAAAGTGCATGAAAAATCTCAAAATGTCACTGCAGACCTAAAAGGTGCAATATAACTGAAAATCAAAGATAAAGTTCACAGAATTTCAGCACTCAGTGAAATAACTGCTAGTTCAGGGAACCAGTTCTTTGTGTTAAGTCATACCAATGACTGTTAATATTTTTAGATTGCTGGTTATCACTTTAAACAATTAGAGATTTTTAAGAGCACATATTAAAACTACACCTCCAAATATTAATGCATTTCATTAATTCCTTCATCTACCCTAGATGAGTACTGCTGAGTTTCCATAGAAGAAAAACATTCACATCAGGTCATTCCTTTCCAGTTTAAAAAACCCACGTGTGAAGTACAGACAATTTCTCTAATGATGTGGAAAGACAGAAGCACTAACTGTCTGGGACATCTTCATTCCCATTAGGGAATGCAGACAGAGAACAGAAAGCATTCCATTTTTATTCAGAGCTACACTGTCAATCATCATAAAATCTACCTTTTTTTGGAGGGCCCAGAACCTACAAGGCTTCATAATTGGGGCAGTGACTAGTAAATAGTAGAACCATATTCCTGTGATCTGGCATGACAGATTACAATTTAAATGTACATACAGGCACAGTAAAATATATCAAGCTAATGAGGATTGGAAGAAATAACTAAATTCTTAAGTATCATAATAATGTCTTAAGTCTTTACAATTTACTGCTTAGTTCCTTTTATCTTCAAGGATGCCTCAGGTAACAAAGATGTCTCAGTGAAAGAGCTTCAGGGCAAGTAATGGATTCTTGAGTATGTCATGCCTGCCACAACAGGGTTTATACCAGTGAATAGGACTGCCTTAAAGGCTAGAGAAAAACAGGGAAGTTTAAAATTCCAGGTGTTTAAAAAAATCAAAGAAAACATCCAAACTCCTCACTACTAGTGAAAAAGACTACAATAAAGCATGCCTGAAAATAAACATATTAACCAGTAGTGATACATAATAATCTTGCGGAAGAGCATTTTTGGGATATTCACACTATTGCTTTTGAGACCTAGAATCTTCTAGTAATTGCCTGCATCCTTCTGGCCACTTGTTTATGCTATTAGGGTGGCTAAAAAGGGGTTCTTTCCTGAGGTACCCACCCCAATCCACACGAAACGCTGTCCTGAACAAACCACAGTTTGACTAAATA
>VZTR01033181.1:573826-583974 GCA_013400775.1 Chaetops frenatus | reverse complement strand
AAAAAAAAAAAAAAAGTCCTAAAATCCAAGATAGCAGATGGTAAATCTCAAATTGCATGCTTTAAGTAACAAGTATGTGCCTTGAAAGGAAAAGAAGCATGCACCTAAAATTATACTGTGCTGTCTGCTTTCAGAGCAAAAGGACATTTTTGGACTTTTTTGTTTGTTAATAAGAGATACTTTTTTCTTGGCACTTCATCTAATGACAGTTTTGTTTTTAAGATGCTATTAAAGGGCACTTTATATCTGGCAATCTGGATAGCAGAGATGAGGACATGGCATTATTCCTTCATTGTGCCTGAATGTTTTAACTTTTAAACTTTTTTTTTAGCTTTTAATAGTGCTTACAAAGTAAGGGGGGAGGGGAGAGAATACATATACTTTTAATCACGTTTGGTTTAGACCACATAGAATAACACATTAGAAAAAAAAGGCAATTACTGAAAAATAGTTGTATTTATATTTCACAATCTGCTCAAATACTGTTTGTTTCTTGGGGTTTTTTGTGGGTTTTTTTTATAAACTTTCTACAGGATGTTTTAAAACAAGTTCTTCACATTGCTTCAACTATGTACTTATGGAATTTGAGGGAAATAGTTCTGGTTGTTTTTACAGTTTAACACATATACAGTACCAAAAGGATGGTGGTTAGTCACATGCAGTCCATATGAGATTCTAACATAACATTTAGTGAATTTTCTGATGTTGACCACCCCTTTGATGCTGAAGGTAATGCATCTGTAGAAAGCAGGGACTGTAGATTTGGGTTACTGCTCTCTGCATCTTCCAGTTTTTCAGTGTTGTCCTCCCAATTAATGTGGAATCTTGTGACTCTGGGATTAGATGCCAAAATATTCCTCTGAAGCTGGGAAAGAAGAAAATATATGGATTGTAATGTGTACATCTCAAACTGGAGTTTATAAGCATATAGATTTTTTTCCTTTTAGTCCCTACAGCCTTGTTTGAGTAAAACAATTTGTTTAAAAAGGGAATTCACATCAATGTGAATCTATAGCTACTACCTATGGATCAGAAATGTGCTTGCAGTACACCACTTATTCATTTTCCCTAATATTCTACTCAGCAAAAAACCACTTTCTCAAGAGAATATTTTAACTGCTCCACAAGGTCAAGGCTGTGAAAGAGATCCACAAGTAAAGTGCAAGTGTTTATTATTTTATCCAGCTTTTAGTAAAGCAAATAACGTCTACCCCCACAAGGATTTTTCAAACTACAGTATTTCATAAAATTTTGCATCAACTTTACGTATTTGCAATACCTATCAATTCCATCAACTTATCATCTTCATTTAAAAGTACAACCTTATCCTTAAACTACCAAACTTTAGACTGAGTTCACTAAGAGGATTTATCTACTAAAATTTTAAAGTAAAAACATTTGTATTTAGAAGATAGTAATGCTGTGGCAGTGGACATGATTAGTCACCTATCTTATTCTCATCGCTGGCCTTCGTTTTCCTTTGAATACATGTTGCATTTGTTTATGGATGCAGCAAAAAAAGAAAATACTTATTTTCTCTTTATTTTGAGAAGGGGTGAAAGATTATATATAGTTACCTAGAGGACGGGAAATTAGTGACAATGGACACTCACTATGACAGTTAAGACTGATCACAGGAAAGGTTTGCTCTGTCAATTTTATTCTCCAATCATTAAGTATTTTCTGACCCCTTATGCAAACTAAAAAGACCATTTCTTTTTTAGAACCTAGTAGAGTAGTAGGGTAATAAGCTAGTAGAGCTTATTACCCGTTAATTAATCACTTTAATAACCTTCTACTTTTGCATTGCCATTTTCTCCTGTAGTCACATTAAGGATTCTGCATACAAATATGTGATAGCTTTTTATATAAACAGAAAATGAAGAGAAGTAATTTTAGGCATTCTAAATTCAAGTGCTTAAAGGGAGTCACCATTTTGGCACTGACAACCAACATGACAAGTAAGTTATATTTTAAATGAAAGAAATGAAGAAAGGAAGATATGCAAATTTTAAGATTCCTCAAACTTTACTGTAATTTTGAAAACATATTTAGTATCCGATCCCTGAAAATTAAGTTAAGCATAGGAAAACATACTATTTCACTTCAACTTTTAGTTTTAGTCTTGGTTTGTTACCATGAAGGATATATTTTTTTATAACTTAATCTGTATACTTCCTTTTTCAAATTATCCATTCATCAGATAATCATCCAACCAGGCTACCCATGTTCTCTCATTTTACACCTAACTTGTTCCTCAGTTTGTCTGTTAAAGTTTTGCAGAAACTGTAGTGCTGACACTAGGACAGCTGAGAAACAACTGTAGTAAATGAATATCTACAACTCAGTTCCAGGTTGATGGGCCTAGAAAAAACATTACTCTGTTTTTCTGAAAAACAGAGCCACTCTGTAAACAGTGGTGCAGGTGGAAATAAATCCAACAGTTTATTCACAGTCAGTGTGAAAGTACAGCCAAATCTTGAAGATGGTGGAAATTTTTGATGGTTTCTCAGTATTATCTAAATTTATGACAACTACATGGCACTTTGTCATTTGTCCCTCCACTGTTCCATTATTTGATTCTTTATTCCATGGACTTGATGAAATCACTTGGGGTTTGGCTTTGTTTCTTAAAAACATCTTTCTATAAGCATACCTCTGATAAATTACTAAAACCAAAACATGCCTTACCTTAGAAAAATCTGGCTTTACTGGTGGATTCTCTCTCAGTTCTGTTTCAGTGTATTCATTGTTTACATAGTAGCCGACTCTAATAAATTCTTGACCTCGGTAAGTGCATGTAATTAGCACAACTGTTACACCTACTGCATCTGCATCTGGAATAAGCCCTGGGTTAGGTGCATCAGCCTAAATGCGAAAGGGAAAGATAAATTAAAATTGATAGTACATGTTACCTAGCAGGGGAATCTCAAGTAGTGTGTTTCAGCAGCTAAGTAGTGACTGTATTTAAAATTGTTCAAGTTAACCAGAAAATATACTGCTTTCACAACATCAAGCCTAGATTTAGAACACCGTCTTCTAAAGACAGGATTAGAATACAGTAAAATTGTTTGCTGACATTTCTCATGGGCGACTGGCCAGGTTTGATCCAAAACTGCTTTTAAATATATGATCAGCAGAACCATTGTTCAAACAGGGGTACCAATATCACTCCAGTTCTACATTGCCACTGTTCTCCAGCCCATCTTGGTAATTCAGTAGAGCAAGATTATTTTCTCATACACCCTCAAGGTTTCATTGGTCTGTATCTATGCTCTTAACAAGACTAAATCCTTAAAACTACAGACTGCAAGTTATACTTCAGCAAGAAAAGGGATGGGCTATTTTAAGGTTTGAGCTGTTCCACAGATCTGTAGGGAAGGAATTAAATACTTTCTCTTGCTTCATTCCTAATACCTATGTTCATTAAAATTTTTGCAGTTAAACGTATCATCTCTGTAAGACACCTGAACATTTTCAGCCACTATGCAAACCTAATTAATAAGCAACTGATATAATCTTCCTCAATGTCCTTACTTACCATGACTCTGCAGTTACTTATCCATAAAATTTGCCCCAAAAAATGTGGCTCACATCAGTCCCTTAAAATGCCTCCTAACTACCACATCTATTGATAAAATGTGATACCTGATTCTGCTGCAGGATTTCAAGTAACAGCAATCTAGGCATAGTAAAACAGCTTCATATTTACAATTCCACATGAAGATCTGAAGTCAACAATGAGCACCCATGTTTTGAGAACAAGTTGGTATTAGTAATGTGTGTTCAGATGGTTTGGGTGTAACAAACTTTGAATAAGGATAGAAAATGAATGGAATTAATTCCTGTTGTCCCTCTCATCCCTACTTTTCCGTAGTATTTGTATGCTCCAGCATGGGAGCTAATGCTCATACAGCATTGGCTTCTGCTCTTTGCCACTTCAATTCTAAGCCTTCAAAGCAGTCTAGCTTTTTGTAAGAATCTGTAGGCACTTAGCAGAAGAATTAGATGAGTCAGACCTCTCAGGTACAAATACACCAGAAGGAGGACAAGAAACCAGGGAATCAGGTAGAACTCATCTTCCTCCAGCCCTGAAGGAAATAGAAAATGACTGAATGGCTTTACAGCTAGCATAGGGCAATGAAAAAGATGGCCAAGGAACAAAACAAATGCAGAATCTTGAGGAAATCACAAGAACTGCCAATTCAGATTAAATCATTACTTTAATTCAGTAGTCTTTTTATAACAGTGCCCAGAACTATTTGATCACTTTAAATTCCACAGTAATGGGCAACAAAAGGACCATTTCATTCAACTCCCCATTAAAATCAAATGACATTCTAATGTAGGATCTTAGTTTTCCAGATTCCCACTGTCATTTTCTGTCTTGCAATATCCTGTGACACAGTTCTGAACCCAAGGAAATACTCTGTTCTAATCCTGCTTATCTCTCAAGCACTGTTTTGCTGCATGAAAAAGACACTGAAGACTGTTTAAAAAAAGTTTTCTCAAATTTCCAACTTCTTGTTTTTGTCAAACCTCTTAAATTACTCAGGAACCAAAGATCATATACAGGTGGGAAAAAAAAGAGAATAGCCTGGTATGATCAAATGATAAATAAGCAGATTGTCTGCAAACAGGTATTTCGGTGGGCAGAGGCAGTAATTTTTGTATAAAAATCACTGTCTTAATATGCCATTCATATGCTGTAAATTACTTAAGAAGTTTATGAAATCAGCCCATGTGTATGTTGCCTTGAATTATCTTCCTTTTCCACATGATATTTATTCACATAGCTCCTGCTGCAGAGTAGGTAGCAAAGGTTATATGCCCACTTAAGGACGGTAAATTATTTATGTGCTTATATGCTCAAAAAGAAGTTTCTGTGATTTTATTACAAATTCCCAAGAGAACAGAGAAGGAATCAGGTTTCACTACGTATATCTTGGCATTTAAAAACAAATAGGCCAAGCTGTGGGCCTTTACTATTGAAATGTATTAAATGTAATGTTTTAGGATTTAAAAAAACTGCTTTTGTAAGTCTGAAAAGCACAATAATTGTCCTTCTTTCTGTAAGGCTGAATTCCCAGCCTGATCCACATATTTTTTCATCTAAGGTATTTTTATCATCCTTGGTAATCTATCTGTATGGTACTCCATTTTAGTTGCTATTTCAGCCATTTTCCTATCTAGAAAAATCTACGGCAGATTACCTGAAAATTTTATACTCCTCTGCAAAGGTCCTTTCCTTATGCTGTTCCCCATGAACACAATCTCCTTTCTTTGTATCACATGCCTCCTGCTGTTCTGTGCTTTGCCCCATTCTTGCCTTCACTTGCTTGTTTTCTCCATATTCCAGACTACTTCATCTTGGTGAATAAAATTGCTTCAGTCACCAGCAAAGGCTCCTTGCAGCACTTTGGGTTTTGATGGTATCCTGCATACACATGAGCCGAGTCCTACCCTCACCTGAAATCCAGAGCCTTTGAAGCATAATATACTCAGACCCAACACTACTTCCATAAGAAATAAAAAGGATATTTTAACAGAAGGAGTCTCTTACAGGACCTACTCCAATCTAAGCAAAATCTCTACACATCTCCTCCTAATTTAGCTGTAGTGTCACTTATAACCAGGATACAATTGCTGAGTCCATTCTACAGAAACTGCAAGACCAGTAAATTTAATTTGGGGCCAGGCCTATCATACAGCCAAAGCATGCCTTTTTAGGCACCTGCTTCTTTCTCCTTCCCATCACCATCAACTATGAATCTTTGGACCTTTGACTGAGAACAGTGCACAAATGTTAAATTACAGCTGACTACAGAAATGTAAATGCCAGCTGAATACCCCACATACAAGCACAAGGTAGCCCCTTTGAGAGCAGTAGAGGATCACCTATTTCTGACCAATTAAGTCCATAAGCTATAATGGTGTGATAATTGGAGAACTATTAATAAATGATGCATTTGTTACACATCTGCTTTATTTGTAGTGTGGAAAAATCAGGCCTGGCTGCAAAACCAAACAGAAACGTTTCAACATTGATTTGCAAGTATGTGGTTGATAAACACAACTTCCAGTCTAATCCTATTCTTAAGACTGTCCTTTAATGAAAAACCATAACAAAAAGCCCAGAATAAACAAACACACACCCACAAAATACCAAACAAACCACCTTTCCTAGAACTTACAGGGTTAATCATTTGCCTCACAAATGCTGATATTATTTTAAACTAGTTACAGTAACCATGAGAAATAAGGGAGTGTATTCATCAGCACTTTGGGCTTTTTAATACTCATACTTCAGCATGCATTTGCTAGTAGTTAAGTGAATTTATAGTATTTGGGAAAATAGCAGGGTAAGACATACTGAGTTTCTATCTGATTTTTCATCCAATAGATTTTTCTCTCAGTTTACAAGAAAAATTCTAGTATTTCAGAGAAAAACCTGTTAGTTTTAATAAAAATTGCAGTTTTCAATAAAAAAAGAACACAAAAACCCCATCACCACAAAAGAAATTATCCCAAACAAAAGAAGGCTTCTGTAAGAATTCAGGCAAGTCCACTTCAGGTTTTCCTCCCTGCCTCCCACTGAGTTAAAAAGGAAACAAGACTAGGCCCGTAAGCCATCTTAGTGCTCTTCTTTCCCTGCTTTCTTTTCCTTCATTATTCCTTACAAACTGTTGGCTTTAACAGCAGTACTTTATAAGACTGTCACATGCTCTAGACTTTTTTGCACTGTCTTGATCTACACACTTGTATCCTAAATACCTCCCATTTACCACTGAATTTCTTTCTTTACTTTAGAAATCACTGTATTTTGCTATGATTTAGATGCCTAGCCAGACATCACAGCTGCACACGTGTCCTGCCAAACAGAAACAAACTTCTTGATTGTTCTGGCTGAGTTTTACAATTAGTTTGTTGGCCTGATCCTCTGAAGGCGTTGTCCGCATTAACCTAGTGCTCCTGATTGTCTGAAACTGCCACCAGCGGCAGAAGAGGTGAGCCTGATGGTGCTGGTATAAAGCAGGCAACTGGCACTGCTGATTATGAACCAGACTGCTTAAAATTATCAGTAGCTATGGGAACTGTGCTTTTATCACTAGTTATTGATACCACAAATAAAAATATCAGGGGTCAAATATAAAAATATTTTACCATAAATAAAATATCAGGGGCAAGAAGTACAAGCTTAAGAACAGACTTTAAAGGAAGGTGTATCACACCTGAGGAGTTCACTGCAATATTTTTTCCAGCTTACCATTATCTTGCAGGTGCTTCTTAGTTTGATACAGTTAACTCTAAACAAATTAGCACAACTCTTTCAGAAATGGTTAAATCGAACTTACCTGAAATACAAACATGTGTCTGCCTGCAGGAACAGGTCCAACTAAAACAGAGTCTAACACCTGATCATACTCTTCACTCTCAGCTGAACCCACATAAATTATTTTCCATTCCAAATCTACAGAAAAAAAATAGAAAAAAAAAAAAAGGAAGAAAGAAAAAAACCAATAAATATTATTTATCATTACAGTTAGGGGTCTTTGCCCATCTACAGTTTTGCATAGGCTAAAATTGCTTCTTTGGCAACAGGCCTAAAATAACAAGGACCTGTCTTCCTCAGGGAAATTCACTGATGCCTGACCCTGTCCTCATGAACTACATTATACCACTTTTGGCCTCTAGTCAGTTGTACCACAGGCATCTCTCTATTTTCACAGTGAGGCTAATTCTCAAATTCTATACAGAGAACAGGGCCTTTTTACTAAGTGGGAGCTGTGTTAAGCATCTTCTCAAAGTCTGTCAGAATGGCTGCAGCAGAGGGAAGATGCCTATAAATCATAGCATCCTTGAATACCAACTAACCTCCCAACACAGAAATTCCCACCTTCCACATACACACCTCACAGCTTAAAGTACACAGATCATGGAAAGTAATTAATTGATTAAGAAACCCACTGGGTAAGCCCCAGGCACACTAGTTCCCCCCTGCCCTTCCTTCATATGTCACTTGTGTTACCCAGGAAGTACATAAAATCGTGACAGCATGACTAGACCGTACTCTTAAAGACAGTGTTGCTTGGATTTTATCCACATCTTGAAATGGAATTGGGGGAGGGGGAACAGCGTAGCATATTCTTAAAGCCATGCACTAAACCCCAACATTTATTAATTACAATTCACTTTTTTCTAACTCAGCCTCTCCCTCACAGATGTTTTAAAGTTGAAACTGCAAATTAGCTCAAATTAGCTCTTCCTGGGTCAACTTTTCACCTTCCCTTTTTGATTTAAAAACAGTATTATTCACACATATGAAACTAATTTTGCAAGACAGATTTTGGGGTTTTTAAAACAAGAGAAAGAAAAAGACCACCATTACAAAAAACTGTAACTACACTTCTTAATTAAGGTGTTGTTTCAGAGCTGTACCTTAAAAACTTATATGGTATATTTCTTTTTTTCCCCCCTTTTGAACAATGCCCCGATTACCTTTGCAAAAGCACAAACCTGTACCCTACTACATTAACTTGATTAGTACACTCGACAAAATCCAAAGGTCTCTCTCATGGTTTCTGGATGCAGGAATGGAATTTAAGCATAGGAAAAAAAATTAGCACTTGAACAGAACTTGACTGTTTTAAGACTGCAACTCTCTTTCCTCATTAGTGAATTCTTCTTGCTTATTTTGCTTACCATCAAAGCAGGTTTTGTGGGTTTAACTATCATAATAGACAAGGCTTGGGAAGGGATTTTACTCCTCTCTATAACACAGCACCGTTGCCCAGGTACTGTATCAGAGGTTTTATTTATCTTTTAAGCATGAAGTACTAGCTGTTGCCAGTATTGCAGGGTACTCATCCTGGGTAATTAAGAAGCTTTCTTGTCTGCATCTGAGGACAAATTGCTACTTAAAAGAAGTGAGGACTTTTAGGCTAAACTGCGCAAGACTATCACACCATCCTGTGACATTACTGTAGGAAAAGAGTATAAAGCTTATTCTGAACAAAACACAGTATTTAGTATTAAAACGAGATTTCTTAAAAATAAATTTTTAATGTTATTTAAGTATCTTAATACAGAACAACAACTTTAAGAGAGAGCTGGAGTTCACAAATTTAATTTTAGGATCAGTGTTTCAGAGGATGGACTGAAAACAACACAGGAAACAGACGTATTAGCACAGGAAAGCTAAGGCAATGACTTTTCATCAAGTATACAATGCCTGTGTTTAATTTTATTTTCAAATGTGAAAGATAGGAGTGCTCATCCCTAATTTATCCTTATAGTCTAACGTGCATGTTGGTGGGGGAAGGGAGCTGAGAATTCTGCACTGGACCATATATAATTCTTCTCATCACGACTGTCGAGGATTAACTTAAACATAAATCCAGAGTGTGAGGACTGTGTATGTGTGCACATACAGCTGTGCACAACTGGAAGGAAAAGCCCAACATCTTGCACGGAGCCCCTGTAGACGAGCACTGCCACCTGCCATAGCAGTTGCCAGGAAGCGGGGGTCCGATGCTGCACCTCGGATGGGGGCAGGCTGATGGCAGAGATCCAGCCAGCAGTGTGGCGACGGGCATGGAGCACAGCTCCATCTCCTGCGTCGGTTGGTTGCAAGAAGGCAGGAGACAGGCTGCGGAGGCCTAGAGGAAATCCCTGGCTCAGGCGAGACTTCCTCTGAAGTTCCCGCCACGGCGGCCGTCCCTCCCTCCCCGCGCTGTCACCATCCCGCCAGCACGCACGAGTACGCGCTGCTGCAAAGGCAGGCGGGCTGAGCCGAGTTAAACCGCAGCGACAGCAAGCCTGCCACGGCACCTTAGCCAGGACAGCACCCAACTCCCCTTCTCCTCAGCCCTGTCCTCGCCCCTCCGCCCGCGGGGCTTCCTGGCGAGCAGGCGGCGCTGGGCTCCGCCGAGTGCCGGCCAGGCAGTGTCCTCTGCCGCTCACAGGCAGCGCAGCCGGGCGGCCTCCTCCTGCTCCCAGGACGGCAGCCGCTGCCCCGGCCCGCCGGCGCGCAGGATAGCCCCGCATTCCCTCCCTCGCCCAGAGCCGTTCGAAACTCCCGCCCGCGGGGCGACGCGCGGCCTCTCGGGGCGCGTCCCGCGGCCGGCCGGGGGGCGGCGCTGCGGAGC